>PVJH01009319.1:39520-79976 GCA_004026705.1 Nesogale talazaci | reverse complement strand
TTCATTTTCTTTGAATAGTCCTTTATTTCTGCCTGGAGTGAATAGATATCAAATTATAGAGCCCATTCTTCATGGAAGAGTCCAGGCCAGGGGAGAGTGTTTCTGAGTCCCCCCTGGCTGAAGTCCATCACTGTAATCATTGAGTCAATTCTGACTCCCAGTGAGACTACAGGACAGAGTCAATCTCTGGATTCAGAGAGATCTGCCTTCTGGGAACAGAAAGCTCCAGTCTTTCTCTCACAGAGTGATAGGTGGATTCCAACTGCTTACCTCGGTGTTAGCAGCTGCAGGCCTCACCCTGCACCTGCACCTGCACAGCACCAGCACTTCCTCATCCCCATGCCCTTCCATCGTTATGTCTTCCTGATTTTGACACTCCTAGTCTCAGGTCCGCAGACTGCTGGTTGGCTTTTAAAAGCCTTGGCTCTCTGTTGAATGAACACTGGATCCTTTGCAGGGCTGTCTCTGTGCTGATGCAGATCCCTGGTCTCTCTTCGGAGCCTCTTCCCAGGCCATAATCCTTCTTAGAAAAGGAGCCTCTCTCAGGAAGGTGCCACCCAGGTTTCTGGCCCTGCTGATTTGATGACTTGGCCTCTCAGAAGGTCGCTCGCATTGTGGACTCTTTAAAGCCTGTTTATCTGGGAAAGGGCTTTAGAGGGGAGATTGGATCCCTGTTGTCAATGACTCTTTTCTGAAACGGGGCCAGGGAGATAAGGAGAGTTCATATTGCCAGGTAATGACCTTGCTTGGACTCGCTGGCGAGAAATGCTGCCCAGAGAAACCCAGGCAGACGTCTTATTTGGAGGAAACTGACCAACTGATGCCCAAGGGGGAGACAGAGGGTGCCCTGCCCTCAAAAGGCAAAGGAAATAGACAAGTTGATTTTCATGAAACAATGTGTGCGCCCAGCTGCATAGGTCCGTCCGAGTCATTGAGGGTCATTTAATGTCGGGTACAGCCTCTGCTGGGTACTAGATGCCAGTTTCCAGCTTCACCCCCAGCACAGTCCATTCATCAGAGGCGCACAGACAGTGGAAGCAGCCAGGACTGCTGGGACCTTCACTTAGTGAGCATCTTTGAGTATCATGCAGGTTCCCATGCTGTGTAAGGTCTAGTGGCAACACCAACCAAAGTCTATGCACCCTTTATTCTCTCTCCTGTTTCATTTGCTTGGGTGTGGGGTATGTTATACTTTTAATATGAGCTGCCTTCTGGGCTCGGAAAGTTCCCGTCTTTCTAGGGGTTTCCATCATGTCAGATGACAAATGAAGCAGGAGAGTGGGAGGTGGGTGCATAGACTTTGGCTGGTGGTCTCCCCACATGAAGGGGTGGGGTGTAAATAGACACAGTTAGCAAAGAACGTTCAGGCCCGGTGGGGGGTAGCGGGGCTGGAGCTGCATGGAGGAATGAATCTCAGCATTCCTGGGAACAGCGAGAACATTTGGAAATACTCTTGATGTCACTCAGCCTGAGAATGTTTGAAAAGAATGAGAGAGCCATTGTGTGGATTCTGCTGGTCCCGTTAAGAATAGTGCTGTATGTACTGCCATTTTAAATTTGCCAAGACTGTTGGGCAGTGAACACTAAAAGAGAGACAGAGAGAGGGGAAGAGAGAGGAGAGAGGGAAAGAGAGAGAGGGAGGAGGAAGACAGAAGTGGCGAGAGGAGAGAATATTGCACTTTTACTATGAGCTTTGTAAACAAAAATTATGTATATAGTATGTTTCATGCATGACAGGCCAGTGTTTTCCAAAGCCAGTGCTAGCCCCTCAGAGGGGTGGAGGGGTGGAACTGGAATGATTCAACAGGTGCTGCATAAACCGATGTGCATCCACATCCTGTATGGGTGGATTATGGGAAATGACCCAAATGTTTGTCATTGCCAGGGTACTAGTCATTGCTGAGCAGGGTTTTTCTTCTGTAAAGGGGGTGGGAGGCCGAGCAAAGTTGGGGGACAGATGATGGAGGCAGGTGACACATTGACAAAGTAGAGCAGGGTCCCTTCTTCGCACGCAGTGGGCTTACTGGGGAATCAAAGGGAAACTTGCGTGTCTTCTTTTGTGTTTGCACCGCTGTTTTACTGTCTGAAAGTGAAAATCTATTTGTAAATCCTTCTGTAATTATGAAACTTCATACAGAAATCAGCAGTAACTGCACCAGCTCACTAGAGAGATGGGGGCAGAGCAAGGGTCTCCTTCTTGCCTCTGACTCAAGTCCCCGTCTTACTTGCAGGGAAGCCCAGGGGTCCGCTGAGGGTGCGCCTTCTCTGTGCTTGGCCTGGGGAACAGCTACAATAATCAGTACAGCTTGAAACGTAGCTGACTCTGAGCGAGACCAGTACCCAGATGGAGGACTTTGCCATTTGTCTTCATTTGTTTCTTCTGCCAAAGTGGGGGTAAGGGCCGGCCCTTTGGCCCCTTGTCCTCAGGAAGGTCATCACAGGAGCACTTCATCCTGTCCTTCTGTTATTCATTCCAACCCTAACAGTTGCTGAGCAGAAGAGAGAGGAAGGCATAGTTACAACTCCAACGATGTTTTGCATGGCTAACTGCCATGTACCAATAAGAAATCAGGTGCATCATGATAATGTGACTGGATGGCCTACCAGTGCTTGATCCTTAAGTGCTCACCAATCATTTGTAACTTCATGTCCTTTCTCTCTTGACCGATTATACCCTCATTGAAGTCGGATCTTTTCTTTTTAGGTTCTGGATGTTCCTGAGAGTTGTGTAGAATGATACATTTTATGTAACAGAACTTAAATGCTTGTGGATTGAATACATGTCTGGTTCAACGAATGAAATGAATAAGCAGTGGCTTAATATTTTTAGGTGGGTCACAGATTTAACACAATAAAAATGAGACCTCAAAGCAAAAACCCCAAACAAACCACTGCCATCGAATCCATTCTGACTCGGCAACCCTGTGGGACGGAGTCAAACTGTCCCTGTGGCTTTCACAGGTCAGCCATCTTTACAGGAACAGAAAGCCACAGTTTCCTCCCCTGCGATGGTTGGTGGGTTGCAGCTGCTGATTTTGTAGTTAGCAGTCCAATGCACAACCCACTTTTCCACCCAGGGCACTTTTAAAATGAGACCAGGCACTGAGACCTAAGTAAAACTTGTCTTTCCAGGGAAACCTCTTTGGATTTTCACAAACGAAAATGACTGTGTAATACAGGTAACAAAACGTATCACCCTTGTATGACACAACAAAGTCATTTTCCCCTTTCAACCATTCTTGCGTATAGAATTTAGGATCGTCATTCTGTTTACTTGTGGTACAAAGGTGCTCTTGGTATTCCCAGGGCAGTGGTTAAAGTCCTTGGCGGCTACCCCAAAGGTTAGCAGTTCGAATCCAGGAGCTGCTCTGCAGGAGACAGATGAGGCAATCTGCTTCTACAATTATCAAAAGCCTTGGAAACCTATGGGGCAGTTCTCCTTTGTCTGACGAGTAGGCTTGCTATGAGTAGGAATTGTCTGGGGCACACTCATGCCCCAGGGTACTGGTAGGCCTTAATCCTGCTTCTTGCTCCCAGTCTTTCCCCTCCAACAGAGTGACCATTTTCAGAAATGCGGACTCTCATTGGACACCACTGGGAACCGTATCTTAAACGCCCCACAGAAGCCTGCGCATCCACCATCTAGTTCATCGAATGCTCACATTTTGTCATGTGAGTAATGGCATCAGACCTTGTTTTAAGAAACACAATATTTCACACACAATCATGCTCGATGTTGACCCTCTCCAATCACATCTCCCTCTCTGTCCTCTCAGAAACAGCCCCTATTTATTGAAAGCCATGTCCTTATACTCTGACAACCTGCAGTTGGGCCCTGCCTTTGAATTATGGGGCTGGAGAAGAGGGGAGAGCATACCTCCGACTGCCAGAGGAGCAGAGAGTTCTGCCCTGGCAAAAGCATGACCGGGATGTGCCTCTGAAGGAAGGAAGAGGAAACTTTGTGTCAGGTCTTAGACATGTTATCAGGAGATACTACTCCCCAGAAAGGGGCATCACACTTGGTAAAATAAAAGGATGTCCCCCCAAACACCCATCAATAAAAAGAGGAAGAACCTTGGTGAGATGAATTGGCACACTGGCTGTAACAGTTGTCAGGAAGGCACAGAACTCTGTTGTCCACAGGGTCACTATGAGTCGGAACGGACTGGACAGCACGTGGCTCCACAAACAGTCTCAGGTAGCGCTGTTTGAGTTAGAGTCCTTCCATCATTGTCACAGAGGACCAGCCAGTTGCTGTCAACATTGACTTCATGGGGGACCCTGTGTGTGTGGGGCAGAAGAATGTTCCAAGGGTTTCCAACAGCGACGTTTTCAGGCCTTTCTTCTGATACACTTGCTTCTCAGTGGATTCAGACATCCAGCTGATCTGTCAGCAGCCTCTGGCATGAACTCTTTGTATGTCCTTTCCACACGCTTCTGGGATTGGGTTTTCCTCTCAGTGCTTGATCTCTCCACATTGATCATCCAGCTCATCTCGTGGTTTCCTGCCTTCACACAGTATTCCGGGGAGTCTTGGAGGCCCCGTGGGTTATGCATTGGGGTGGTGGCCAGCAGGTCAGCAGTCCAAAGACTCCAGCAGCTCCACAGGTGAAGGATAAGGCTTTCTGCTCCCATCAAGGTAGACATTCTTGGACACCCAAAGGGACAGTTCTACTCCATCTTGCAAGCTCTCTATTGGCTGTGAATTTTTATTTTTAAAACAGTGTTCCATAATCTATGTATCCATTCTTCTGCTAATGAGAACCTTGGTATTCACCCACCCCCTCAGGATTACAGTGGTACCATGAATGCTGCTAGCCACATTCTCCTCTAGCATGCTGTGCTTCTCCTGGGCACACACCAGGAGGCAGTCAGTGTCTTAGCCATTCATCTGTATTTTCAGCTGCCTTGGATATGGATACTTTATCCTCTCAAAGGGTTGTGATTATTGACATCCCCAAGAGCTAGTCTGAGGTGGTCTTCTTTTGTTATAGCCCCAGGATGGCTGGATATCACCAGATTCCTTTCTTTGTGATTAGTTTTACATGGAGATTTATGTCTAGCTCAGAGGCGATGTGACTGTTCGGCGGCCAGGGATGTTCTATCCACTGCAGATCTACGTAATAAGGTTCGAATCACCCTCATATTGACAATGCCATTTTCTTGTGGTTGGAAAAATAAAATTCTGTATCAGATTTTCAGAATAGAAAACTCCTACTCACCCATCTGGAGACCCAGCTAACCTGTCCCTGCCGGTGACTGGCACTTTCTGTAATGCTGTTCAGTGTATGTGTTGCTCCCTGCCCCGGCTCATGGCACCCTTGCGTAGCATGGAGAGTGGCATGTCCCTGACCAGTGACATGTTATAGCCCCTCGGCTGTCTGTTACGGCTGCTCTTGAGTGCCCTCAGATAAAGGATCAGGCAATATTCTGTTGTCATTCTTGACGCTTCCATCACCGGACTGTGTGAAGCAGTCCTCAAGTTCCAGTGTTTCTTTGTCTTGAAGCTCTGCAGAAACCTGTCCACCATGGGGGCCCCCGCTAGGAACCCGAGTGGCATAGCTTCCAGCATCACGGATCACCCAAGTCGCCCCTTCTCCACAGACGGACAGATGGGCCAGGCCGCCCAGGTATCGCTCAGTTAGGATCTGTTATGTAAATACATGATGAAATGAAGTGTCTAATAGATGAATTCCTCCGACACAATTTGCTCATCACTTTTCTAGGTGTTGGGGATGTGAGAGACAACCAGGCTGCTTTCACTCGCTACCAAGCTGTGTGTGTGTGAGTGTGTATGTGAGTTTGAGTGTGTGTGAGTGTGTAAGTATGAGTTTTTTTGTGTGAATGTGTGTTTGTGGGAGTGTGTATTTGTGTGTATTTGTACATTTGTGTGGGTGTATATGTATGTGAGTTTGTGTGTATGTATTTGAGTTTGTGTGAGTGTATGAGTTTGTGTGTATGTGTGTGTATGCATGTGAGTTTGTGTGTGTTTGTGAGTTTGTGTGTGTATTTGTGTGCATATGTGAACTTGTGTGTGTATGTATGAGTATGTGTATGTGAATTGGTGTGTATGCATGTGAATTTGTGTATATGTGAGTTTGTGTGTATGTGTGTATGTGAATTTGTGTGTATGTGTGTGAGTTTGTGTGTGTATGTGAGTGTATTTTAGTTTGTGTGTATTTGTATGTATATGTGAGTTTGTGTGTACGTGAGTTTGTGTGTGTGTGTGTGAGTTTGTGTGTGTGTGAGTATGTGTGTGTGTGTATGTGAGCTTGTGTGTATGTGAGTTTGTGTGTATGTGAGTTTGTGTGCATATGTGAGTTTGTGTGTGTGTGTGAGTATTGTGTGTATATGTGAGTTTGTGTGAGTGTGGGTGATGTGAATTTGTGTGTGTATGTGAGGCTATGTGTGTGTGTGTGTATCAGGGTAGGGGCAAAGCAAGAGGGGCCAGCAGTAACAAATAAGCACATGATGTGTCCAGCAGCAGAGGGTGAGGACATGCCGAGGAGCCAGAGGCTGGAGAGACCCATGTGTGGATGCTCCCCCACCCCACGTGCCTTCTGCTCACCTGTCACCTCAGCTACAGCTGGGAATCAGTCTGAGTTTCCCAAGGAAACCAATCCTGAGGGATCCCTGGGAAGGACGCAGGGCCTCTGCCCACCTCTGCCGTTTGAGGAAGAGCTTTCCTCATGGTGGTCCTGGTTGAGATGCTTCACTATTGGAAGTGCACCCTCAGAGCAGCATGTGAGCCTCCGACTTGGTGGCTGTGTCCGAGGTCTCCTCATTAGGACTTGGACTTGGGCCTCTGGCACAGAAGGTGAGCAAGCGTCCACTGAGCCACCCAGGTCCCTGTCTCCCTCTGAAGTTGTCCTTCGGCCATTGTTAGGTGCTCATAGTGACCTGATGGACAACAGGACGAAATATTGCCCAGTCCTGCACCCGTCTCTGCTCTGTTTCAGCCAAAGGTTGCAGTCACTGTGTCAATCCAGCTCCTAAAGGGGTTTCCTCTTTTTCACCAACCTTTAACTTTACCAAACACGATGCGCTTTTCCAGGGATGGGTCTCTCCTGACTACATGTCTGGGGTATGTGAAACGGAGTCCTGTCCATGCTTCTAAGCACCATTCTGACTGTCCTTCTGCCAAAGACAGAGTCATTTCTTCTTCTGGCAGTCTGTGGTACTTCTAATAGGCTTCCCCAGCACCGTCATTCAAATACACCAATTCCTCCCCAGCCTGCCTTGTGCATGTGGACCCGGTGCATGAACACACCGTGGCCTGGATCAGGGCACACCTACACCTTCAAAGAGACGTCTGTGCCCTGTGACACTTTCAGGAGATTGAGGGCAGCACATCTCCCCAAGACAACGTGACTGCTCAGAAGGGAGTCACTCGCCCATGTTGCTTGGCTGAGCCTGTAGAAGAAGGAGAGATGGGAAGGCCAGAGCATAAGATGAATTTGGTGGTTAGCTGGGATGTCACCAGATGCCCAAACTTTCAGCAGTGACTGTGGGACACTCGGTGCCTCTCGATGTTCAGTGCTTCCTGTGTGCTGCCCAGCACTACTCTCTAACACGTGGACTCCAATGAGAGCAATCCTCTTCCCTCAACCCAAACCCACAGCGAGAGGTTGGGGAATAAGAAACAGCTAAGTGGCAGCTTGATTGCTTTTCCATCCCAGGTGGCAGAGCCCTGCAGGACTGTCGGGTTCCACTGCCATTTCTCTTTCACAAGCACCTCCTCCTGGCTTTATTGCCAGGTTGCTTCTTAATGATATTTATTTACGATTTTTCTGGAGAACGAGCACCTTGATCATGAAGGAGATGAGTCACAGACATGGTCTCCCTTCCTCTTTTAGTCGCAGAAGCCAAGAGGACCTGCCTCTTTAAGAATGCCGCATGCCTGGTTCTGGAATTACCAAGTGGACAAAGAGGGGACCCTAGGTGGGGACCCCAGAGGGAGCCCGATGACAAACCCTCAGAGGAGAGACAGTCCCCTTTCCCCTGTGGAAATGCAGGGATGAATAATTCCACCCTGATCGAGCTCTCCCCAGCCTCCTGTTCATTTGCTCGGCCTGCATTAAATTTATCTTCACTGGCGTCGCAGGAAAATGGAGGTCAAATTTCATTTTGGCCCACAACGTGAAAAAAATGCTCTGCAAGAGGTGGGTGGCAGGTTGTTATTTTATGCCCTAGAAAATGTGAAAGATCAGATGGTGCCCCCTCGCCAACCTCCTCTTCTTCCTTCCTTCCTTCCTTCCTTCCTTCCTTCCTTCCTTCCTTCCTTCCTTCCTTTCTTCCTCTTCCTTCTTGGATGACTGGTGCTAACGTTCCTCTGCTACACATCCTACAGGGAGTCCAGGTTTAAACCAAGACTGAGCTATTCTCATTGGCAATATCCATCAGTACAGCTTGGCTAGGCACCCTTTCCAGGCGTGAGTCCTTTACGGAAACCCCTCACCCGTCATCAAAATACCCAGAGCAGAGCGCAGGCGTGACATTCAAAGACACTGCTTCTTCTGCTTATAGTTCATCGACTCTCAGAAGTCATCTATTTATAGCTTGGGATGATTTCCAAGCAATTAGATCCCCCCGTTTCAACCACGATTGCTGTTGTAGGATAAATCCTTCCCCTCCAAAACGCATGTGGCAGGCAGTGGCAAATCTGGGCCCAGAGGCCAAGGTGGGATAGGCTGGGTGGCAGAAGACATTGTTTCCTCTAGCACTTGATCTGGGCTGGGTCTCCCATCCAAGGGCGAGTGCCAAGCACTTGTCTTTGCAGAGTGACGTTCAGGTGGGGGACGGGCTCGCCCTCCATAGAGCCTTGCACGCCTGTCACCTTTCCTGAGGGACGCTTGGTGACTGCATTGCAGCGCTGTCCACTGGAGGGCCTTCCTGAATCCCTGCCACTTTGGCTTTGCCTCGCCAGGATCATTGCAAAGGCTTATCTCGGGTAATTGTTATTGCTCGCATCTGCATTACAGCTTCCCAAATGCCAGCGCCCTTTAGCTGATGTTTAAAGATGAGTGATTGCCAGATAACTGTCGAGACTTTGGGACACAGGACAGGAGCTGGGCCCCTGAAGGGTTTGGAGTGGCGGAGGGGAACCGGGATCCCGCCTTAGCCCTCTGGGTTATGGTCGCACAGATGGATGACTGAATCAACATTGCAGAATTCATCCCTATCCCAATCTGATATACATCCCATACAACTGAGGCTTGGGACACTGCAATGCTAACTCCCGTTCTTCAGAAACGAGAGCCAGTGAAGTCTCTTTGGGCTTCTGAGAACCGAATAGTGTGAGAGCAGATGAAATGGAGTAGAGAGAAGTCCCATGCCCATTGTTCCAGGAGACAGAGAGCTCTAAATGTGGTCTCCTGATAGTGCAGTGCTCATTGCAAGGTTATGGGTTCGAGTTCTCCTGGGCTCAGTGAGAGCAGGATAAAACTTGGTGCTCCACTAACCATTGATTAACCTTGGACACCTATAGGGACAGTTCTACTCTGTCCTATAAGTTTGCTATGAGCTGCAATGCTGGCAGTGGTGGTGAATTTTGGTCTTATTGTTACATGTTCTTCTACTTTCCTGACTCCTCAATCCATAAGCTGTCGAGAGGAATATCTTTCTTTTCCACTCTTGGAACTCTGAAGTTTGCTGGATAAACTATCATGCAACAGCATGACATGCATGGATAAAGCATGCATGCATGCTGGATAAAGTGTCATGCAACAGCAACTTAGCACCACGTGACCCTTAGGCATTTGTCTTACGCCCTCTTATTGCTGTTTGTTCCACTGAGTTTGTTCCCCGCCCGGGGGACCCATGGGCATCACCATGACACTAAAAGGAATTTTAGGGCTGAGAACTTTGGGCAGGTGTGGCCAGACTTTTTTTTTTTTTTTTGCTAGGCATCTCCAAATGGATTCAAGCCACTAAACTTTGGGCTCAAAGTAGAAAGCTTAATTGAATAATACGTTTATTTTCCTTGATATAAATCTTCAAGTAAACAAAGATACCCTCCACTTCACTGCCATCGCGTCATCTGACTCATCGCGACCCCGTAGGACAGGGTAGAACTGCTGCTGTAGGCAGCCGAGACTGCAATTGTTTATGGGAGTAGAAGGTCTTGTGCTTCTTCCATGGTGATTTTGAACTGCTCATCTTGTGATGAGCAGCCCAACAAGTTACACTCTGCCACCAGGACTTCTTTATAGAGATGCTTCAGCTGTTAAAATATGGCAAACTGAGCCCACACTAAACCTTCTGCTGTCAAGTGGAGTCTGACACACAGCAGCTCTGTGGAGGGTTTCCGAAGCTGTCGATCTTCATGAGAACTTCATCTTTCTCCCTGAGGGTGGCTACTGGGTTCGAACTGGTGACCTTGTGGTTATCAGCTGAATGCATAACTCACTAGGGCACCCGAGCTCCTAATATGGACAGGGAGGCGTAGAAATGAAGGGTAGAGGCAGGGAGAACATGTTGGGTACCCTGATAGCGCGCAGGAACAGACATGGCAGTAGCCATGATGGTTTGCATAGGGAACAAGTATGGTATGTGTGGTTTTTAATTTGCTGTTTAAAATCCTGCTTGCTGTTTGACTTTCTCATTTTTCTGGAACCTTATTTAATTAAGCAAATCTGTCCCATGTGTTTGCCTCCCTAAATTCTTAAACAAATAAGGCAGACAAGTTACCTTCAGCCATGGAGACGATGCTGTACAGACGTGTGGGGTCCGTACCCCCTCGGATAATGGGGCATGCAGGAGCCTTTAAAATCCCATCAGCCCCTGCACACAGCCTGGCAGTGAGACCTTACAGCAGACACAAGAGCATTGTTATTATGAAGCTACTTAAACATTCCAAACATTTGAGAGTTACTTTGTGCCAACACCTATGCTACACACTTTATTAGCATTATCTCATTTAATCCTCATAAGAGCCCTAGCGATAAAATGATTATCCTTTCAATTTTACAGATGAGGAATCTAAGCCTTATAGAGTTTAAATTATTTCTCAATACCATAGTAGTTGGAAAGTTGATTTTCATATATATACTCACACATATCTCACATATATGCATCCATATATTAAAACATGTGTATATGCATGTATGATACATACATACACCTAAAACACACATACATGCACACAAACATACATGTATATACACACAGTCATATATGAGGGGGCTTCAAATAGTCATGGAAAATTCCTACAATCTTTTAATTTCATTTTTCCATAGATGTTTGAAACCGCCCCCCCCCTCTTTTTCAGGTTTAAGTTGGAAACCATTAGCCATTTTTCTGGAGAAAGACAATTCCTATTGGGAGGTACAGTGTCAGAAACTGACCAGACTCATTATTCCCTGTCCTATAGAGTTGTGTGTTTATTTTTTATACCCTATGTGTACCTACATCCTGTCTGACTGTTTAAGGCACTCTCGTGCCAGAAGTTATTCCCCATTGGGCTTCTGTCTGTAGGGTCGGCCATCAAAAATCACCATCAAAGAAAGGTGAATCTTCAAGTCCCACGAAGACTGTCTTGGAGCCCACAGGGGTCACTCTGCCCTCTTGTGCAGGGTCACTATTCGCCAGACTTGACCCCATGTCAGGGAGGAGGGTTTACAGACATACCTGTACATGCGATGAAGGTGCTCCGTTGCTAAGTGAAAAGTTCAAGGTTTACTTATAACCTGAGAGTCCTAAGAAGAAAGTTCTGGGAATCTCCTTCAGAAAACAAACCAGTAAGCCCCTTTGGGGTCCGGTTCGACTCTGACATGCATGGAGTCTCCATGCGCCAGAGTCTACCGAGGACAGTGCCCGGGGGTGATTGTGGATATACACATCCAACTGCCCAGAGGAGGTGTCCATTTCCAAAATTAAACTTTGATCTATAAAGGTGCTTGTGCATATAAAAGTTTGCTCATGGTTGAGGAGTCTGACCGTGAGATACCTTGACTCTATGTCTCTGATAAGCCAGGAGGTCCGACGAACAGGCCAGGCAAGGTGCTGGCTTTTTAAAAATCTGAACAGCTAGCCTTATTCTCTGCCCGGGAAGGAAAGTAGGCTGGCAGAGACCTGGTGGGTTGGTATTGATTTACAAGGCTGAGATTATTCTCTCCTTGGCTGAAATAGCCTCCCATATCCTGCTCTATCCCCAGCAGAAATGAAGCCGTCATTTCAAAAGCATTTCATTACAGCTCCATTTTAAGATATATCCGCACCTATCAGAGCGGATGCTCACACAGTCAAGCCAAGGAGCTTCCTAATTGTGTGCTGCTGTTGTTTGGCTCTCCCTCACCCCCCATCCCCCGCCTCCCCTGACAGCATTTCATCTTCCACAGGGTTTCCCTTTCAACTGCAGGACTCAACGTTAAATGGGGACATGAGTGGGCAACCTCTTGTTGGGTTACGTGGTGTAAGATCTCACCTTGACTCGGAGCGCTCGAGAGCACCAATTAGCTGCAACCACCTCAGGACTGTGCCCTTCTCCCTTGAACTCCTTTGCAGGACCTCCCAGGTGTGAAGTCCCTCTGAGAAATCTTGGCCCATGGGGCATAACATTCGTTGTTTCAGGAAGGTGCCTGTTAGAGACTGTTGGACCATATGCTTTCCAGGAGCCCTGGTGGCTTAGTGGTTACACCCTGCAAAGTCACAAGTTCAAAACCACCAGTGTCTCTGTTGGAGAGACATGAGACTTTCTACTCCCATAAAGAGTTACAGCCTCCGAAATCCACAACAGCAGTTCTACCCTGTTCTATTGGACCACAAAGCGTCAGGATTAACTCAATGTCCGAGAGTTTTCCAGACAAGCAGCCTTGGTTGAGGGCCGGTGGAGAGAACAGGGGGAGAGTGGAAATCTCACAGGAGGTAAGAGACAGGGAGCTAGTGGGGTTGGAATACAGAAAGGTGAGGTGAAGGACCAGGGGGAAGATGTGGTCAGCTTCCCCAGGGTGTATGCCTCCAGCTCTCAACTTGCATCAACTTAATGTGTCTCAGAAGAACAACTCCCAGACTGATCGCCAGAAGCAAGGCTGGTGAGGCTTCACCTCTCTACTCTGCACATGTCACTAAGAGAGGCCAGACCTTGGGAAAGAACATCACGTGTGGTAAAGTAGAAGGACAGTGAAAAGGAGGAAGACCTTCATGGAGATGGCTTGATATGGTGGCCACATCAATGAGCTCGAGTACAACCAATGATTGAGAACTGGTGAAGCCCAGGGCGGTGTTACATTCTGTTATACATCCGGCCTTTCTGAGTCTGAAGTGGCTTAAATAGAGGAAGGGCTGAGCCAGTGCTGGTTGCTGCTATGAAGATGCTCATAGTTAGCGCAAATGCCTTCTTCCAGACTCAGCGAGATCAAGCCTCACCATCCTCACTTCTGTGCTCCTTGTGGATGCAATCCTTCCAAGTTGGAGGTGTTCCCAATCAGGGGGTATAAATAGGCCAGCCCTCCCAAGGGTTTCTTTGCGGGATGGCCAGTGCTCCACTGCACTTCCCTGGAAGATAATAGGGAAGGGGTGGGGGTGGCGATGGGGGTGACTGTGCGGGGTGTAGCTATGGATCTGAGTCCTTTGCATCCCTCTGGAATCTCTTCAATGGATGCAAATTGAATGTCAGACTGAATGTGCTGCCCTACATTACCTGTGGTGAGCACCCCAGTCAGGGAAAACTGGCAGCACTTCCCAGATCCCCAGCCATACCTCCTGCAAGAGCAGGCCTGGTGGTATAATGATTTCTCCTTGGGCTGCTGCTAACTACAGGGCTAGCAGCTTGAAAGCATCCAGTGCTCCTTGGAAAAAGATGAGGAGCCACAGTCTTGAAAGCCCAAAGAGGCAGCTCTGCCCTGTCCTCTTGGCTTGCTGGGGTCAGCACTGGCTTGATAGCCGTGGGTTTGGGTTTGGGTTTGGGTTTTTGCCTCTTTGGAGTTTGGAAGAACACAGGGGAACAGAGCAGACACAAGTGAGTTCATCCTGGACAGCGAGGCGAGTGCATTTTTCAACAAAGAAAAAACAGGGAGACTTCTGGCAGGGTGGGGGGGAACAAGGGAAAAAGAAAAGGAAGAACAACAGCAACAGCAAATTTTTGGTGACATTGGAGAAAAGTTACTAAACATCCTTACATTTGCATTACAACTTAAACACATTAAAGTCTTTACATTTATAGACTCGGTAATTGATCTAGCTATCTCTTTTCGCTTTCTCCTCTCTAATGTTCTGGTGCTGGGGAAAAAAATGGCATTTCTAATTTACATGTCCAAATTAGTTTCAACTTACTTATATTGAATGATAATAGATTTCTTTTTCTTATAATTAATGTTGTCTGCAAACAGAATACAGTTTTAACTTATCATTGTAAAGATCTTAAGATTGTAATTTTTTTTTGCGCTGAGGCATAAATACAGTGTAGCTATAATTATTTCATTATGTATGTATAAAAATAGGATATGGCAAAAAGTACATGCTTTCCCTCACTGATTACCCTTAATGTCTCCCAAATTTCCTGATTTACAATATTCTCTAAGGATGTAGATTTTTCTAATTGAAGTACAGTAATTTGCATATTTTTAGACCTTGTTGACACAGTTAATTGATATGTCATTACTTATATCATGCTGAATATAATTTACACTCTTTATTCATGGCAGACTTACAATGCTGTCCTTTTGGGGCAGAATTCAAAAAGAAGTATTCTTTGTCTCGATTGTCTCTTTAGCTCAGCCAGTTGTATGTCTGACACAATTGCCCATCGACCAAATCTTCTGTTTGACTGCATGCTTACTATTAATATCGTAGCCCAATAAAAGCACCCCAGAGCAGAGATGGATTGATACCGCATCAGGAACAATAGCTGCCAAGAGAGGAATGGTTGTGCAGATGGGACTGAGCCCAGGTAACCATTTTGTTCCATGATACAGAAGGTTGCTCGGGCTGGTGCATCAGGGGACGATGGCTGTGTTGGCATTGGTCGGACCACGTATGGTTCTCCAGCAGCTGACCTGCTTTGGGAATGATTCATTTTATTTCACGTTGGTGCTGTGGATAAGGTACCTAGCAGGCAGCACACCCGTTCGACACTTTCTCATGCACGATTCAATGACAGGGATTAGATCCTGCAACCATTTCCACCACCCCCCTTTCCAAAGGGCTGCTCCTCCCTTAGCCTACATTCATTGTGCTCTAAGTTTCCTATATAGTCTTTCGTGTTACTTTTGCCAGTAAGATAGATTGATTTTCAAAGAGCACAACACTCAATCAAAGCAGGTATTCTTTAACAACCCAAACTATTTAAAAAATCATTTTATTGGGGTTCTTATAGATTTTACCGTAATCTATCCTTACATCCATTGTGTCGAGCACATTTGTTGCCATCATCATATTCAAAACATGTTCTTTTTACTTGAGCCCTTCCGATCAGCGCCTCATCTTCCCCTCCCTTCGCCAGTTTCCCTCCCTCATGGATAATTTGATAGTAACAAATTATTTTTCGTCATGTCTTATAGCAACCACTGTTTCTCTTTACCCTCTTTTCTGTTGTTTCTTTCCCGGGGTGGTGGCGTTATATGTCAATTACTGGGACCAGTTTCCCCTTAACCACCCAAACTTAAACCCACTGCCATTACATTGGTTCTCGCTTATGTTGTCCTTGGTCAGAGGCCATTGAGTCAATGCCGACCCATAGAGACCTGTGCACGAGAGAAGGAGACTCTGTCTGCTCCTGCACCATACTCACCACTGTTGCTATGTTCACGCCCATTGTTGTAGCCGCTGTGCCGATCCATTTCATGATATCCTTTCCTGGAGACTGGTCCCTCCTGACAACATGTCCAAAGTACATGAGATGAAGTCTCACCATCTCTCCTTGGCTCTAAGAAACACTCAGGCACCACGTCTTCTAAGATGTTTGTCCTTTTAGCAGTCCGTGGTACTTTCAATATTCTTTTTCTCCAGCACCACTATTCAAACCCATCAAGTTTTCTTTAGTCTTACTTAGCATATACCAATATGTTCCCAAATTTATTTGATCTATTGTTTCCCTTTTCAGAAAACAGAATAAAACTCAATACACCCCCTTGGAGATTTGGACTAT
Organism: Nesogale talazaci; assembly: GCA_004026705.1. Lineage (NCBI taxonomy): Eukaryota > Metazoa > Chordata > Mammalia > Afrosoricida > Tenrecidae > Nesogale > Nesogale talazaci. Next base: position 63,892 of record PVJH01009319.1, on the reverse strand, counting down.
CCCCCATAAATCAAGATAAGGTGTAGGCATCTGCTATTGCAATACCCTCCTTCCCCTTAATTCCTTCCAACATCACTTGGGAGTGTATCACCCACTTTGGCAAACACTGAAGTGTAGGGTTTAACAGACTGTGAATCTTCATGGGACTGTGAAAGCTTCATCTTTTCCCCAAGAGCAGCTGATGGATTTGAACTGCTATACTTGAAGTTAGCGATTCACGGCTTTCCTAAGTCATGCCCGACAGAGTGTCTTTCATCCTTTATTGGGTAAATGAAACCAATGTTTGATTTTTAAGAAGACTATCAGATATTTTGAGGTTGAGGTTTAGAGATTATTTTAGGGAAGTAGTTTTGAAAATTCATCCAGTCTCCCAAACTTAAAAAAAAAATCATAACAGCAAAATCTTTGTTGAAGTTGACTCCCACATCTTTCTCCTAAGGTGCAGATGATGGGTTTGCACAACAGCCAAGTGCTTTATCTCCTGCACCACCAAAGCTCCTTCTCAGATAGTCTCCTCTTGCTCCCATGGTGTGGCTGGTATATTTGAACCCTGAGCCTAGATTTAGCAGCCTGAAGCTTATCTAGCAGTGCCACCAAGGTATGTCTCCAAAACTTGGTATTTTTTTAAAAAACAGTACATCATCTCAATGAACCCACAGGTAGCCTTTGAGATAAGTGAGGAAGTGCTAGACTGCTTTCTATGGAAGAAGAAATGGAGGCTAAGAGAGGGAAGGCTTGTCTGGTGGCACAAAAGTTCAGAAAGCCCACTGCCATTGAGTGATTTCAGCTCCACCAGCCCTATGTAGCATTTCTGAGGCTGTCCTCTATCTCCCATGGAGCATCTGGTGGGTTTGAACTGCTGACTGTGCAGTTAGCATGGCAACACTCATCTGACAACAATGAGCCTAGAACATGTGAAATTGAGAAGGGACACAGTTCTTTGTCCCAGACCACAGCTTTTTCCATTGCACTGCACCTTGCATCTAAGAGGCAGGGGAACAGAACCAAGGGCATTAGCAGGGACAGAAATATCAGGAAGCCTTAGGAGTGGCTCATGGACCAAACATAGGAGCATGGAGATAGGGGATAAAAGTTCCAGGTCCCTGGTGCATCTACCAAGGTGTGTCTGAAAAAGCAACTCCCCAGCAGGACATTTCCCCCTCTACCTGAGAACTCTGAAGAGAGCATTACCTATGCCTGGGGGTCTAGTACCAAGTGCTGACTCCACAATGGTTTGCTATATTCAAAGAGGTCCTCAAAATAAACTTAGGGTGAATGAATCAATGGCATTGTTCAGAAGATGGGGTGAGGGCTTCAAGGTTCTCACGATGGTCTGGGATTGTGTCTGTGTCAGCTGCAGCCTCTACCTCCCCCTCTGATCACACAGGCCTCCTCAGCAGACCAGGAGAACTGGCCTCTTATTTTTTCTCCATTTTTTCCTCTTACTCTTTTGGTTTTGTTTTTTTCTTCTGGCTTTTAGCCCCATTACTGAGGCTGGAGAGGTCTCTTTAGAGATGGCTAGAATTTGGCCTCGCGTTTCCGTGGGTTGCTGAAGACCCAGCCTAGGCTTCTGGTGGATTTCCAAGTATGGGATCGATCCAAGCAACTGAAAATCACAACAGAGACCAGTAAGCATGGCGAAGGCAAGGCATTATGCGATAATGGGAAAGTGCTTGCCTCAGAGGGGAGCAGACATTGGCCTGGCTCCTAAGCTGGCCACGTACCAGCCATGCACTGCTTACAGATCATAAACCTGGGCCTCAGTTTACTTTCCTACACGATGAGACTCTGGTGGCTGCAACTCTCTCATGGCTGGTCCGAAAGGATCTTTATCAGCTGAGCCTGGAGCCCACGGGAAGGTAAATCCTTTGTTGTGCATGCTGCTGTGGATGGATCTGTTGGGATGAGTTGTCACTGTTGCTCAAAGGGCACCTGTGGCCTTCGTCTCCGTTTCTGACTATGGCACCTGAGAGGTAACGTTTGCTGCTGAGCTGATGTCTCTGTTTGTGGTGGGGGCCTATCGTCCACCATCAGCACCAAGAGTCAGGGCACTGCATTCTGCACAGGGCATCTGAGTGGCCCTCTCATCACACGGCATGCCTGGACTTGCTGATCCTGTCTGTACAGTGTGAGGCAGGGCTGGGGCTGGGCAGATCCCTCCGTTCTCTTTGATCCTAAAGAAGCTGCCATTGGAACCTGCTCTGGAGGGCGGCCATTGAATCCATTGGCCAGCAGCTGGAGAAGAGACCTCTGTCAACCTCATGCCGACTCACAATGAGTTGAAAGGACAGGGTAGAGTTGCTCCCGTGGGTTTTCACAACTGTGACTTTATGGGAGTAAAGCCTTGACTTTCTCCTAAAGAGTGGCTGGGCTGGGGCGGGGTGGGGGCTTGAACTGCTAACCTCATGGATAGCTGCCCAATGTGTAAGCACTGGGGCTCCTTGGGAGGAGAAGGAGGTTCCAACGTGGTTTGAGGATCTGCTTGGTTTCAAGCAGAACTGAGTGTAGATAAGTAAACGCTAGGCCTGGAGAGGATTACAACTTGGGCCCTAACCAATTCTGCGATTCAGAGATGTCACTTCATCCTTTTGTTGAGGCTAAGGCTAAGCTCTCCCTTTTGTAGAGTGGTGCAGTGAAACCTACCCTGTAGGACTCAAGGAGGACTCAACTTTGGGCATGAGGGGGGTTCAGAGTGCCTTTGTACCCCGGCCCCCTTCTGTGTAATGGGTATGAAAAATGACCCACTCGATTGCTGGGCCTCTGTGGTGGTCATGAGACTGACAGCAGATCACGCCCGGTCATCCCTGAGGGCAATGCCAGCTCCAGGACGGTGATCAGTTAGGGTTTCCCCCAGAAGCCCTTGCAACCATACCACCACCGTCACCGTCATCATGAGCCAACACCAGGTATGTAAAGATGCCAGGTGACATCGTCTTAAGGAGTGTAGGCAAACCAAATAACCAAACTCATTGCCACCAACTCCCTTCTGGCTTACGGTGACCTTATAGGCTGGTGCAAAACTACCCCGTGGATTTCCCAGACTGTAAGTCTCTACAGGTGCACGGAGCTTCATCTTTATCCTACTCTCCCACAAAGTAACTGGTGGTTTTGAACTGTTGGTCTTGTGATTAGCAGCCCATCGAGTAATGCACACTGCTCTGGGGGTTCCTTTGTATAGGCAAGGGAAGTGATATTCCTGGTATTTCCTTGTCTTTGAATCCAAAGTCTTGGAACTAGGGGAGGGGGTAAGGGTTGTAGTGGTGGTGGGAATTGCAGTTGCATAGTTCTCCCTACAGGAGGTGCAATGTGGTAGTTAACTACCCCCTGAACCCCCCAAAAAAGTGCATTGAGAGAGCAGGTTCACTAAGTCTTTCTACAGGGGTTGCATCTGGTACAGTTTTCCTATGACAGTTTTGCTGCAATTTTTCCTGAGCAGCTCTACGTATCGGCTCTCGTGACTGAATGGGTTAGATAGACGGTCATGCCGCCGCGCAAAGGAGCACATGTTCTAAGTGACCCTTCCTGTCTGTGGAGCAGTATTCTTTCAGACACCACCTGCAATGGTTATTGTGGTTATAACCATTGTTGTTACTGTCCCAACTCCTCATTGCAGTCCTATGTACCTAGGGAACATGTCATCGTTGTCATTGTGAGCGGCCAGAGAGCCAGTCCTGAACTCAAAGCCACCTCATGTACAACAAAGTGGAGCCAGTCATCTGCAGGATTGACTGTTGATTGGGACTTTGTGAAACAGGGTTTCCATTGGCTTCCTTGAGGCTGTACATCCCCACATGTTTCTTCCTGGTCTGCTTGGAGTCGAGAGGCTCCATTGAAGCCCATGGAGCATAAGATCAGCATGCACATTTCCACGGACAGAGGTGAGGTGCACAGGGGAGGATTTGAACTGGAGGCACCATGAGGGAAAATGTCTTTCCTACTGTGTTCCAGCAGGGATTGTTCATAGCTCTTCACGTACACCACTATAATGCTAATCTTCCCAGAAGCCCTTGCAGCACGGAAACAGAGTCCTCTTCCTACAGAGAGAGTCTGAGACACAAGAGGGTAAACAAACTACCCAAAGTCACAAGGTGATGCTGTGGTAAATGCAGATTGAGTCCCAGTGGTCTGGCAGAGAAGAAAGAGTCACCATGTTCTTCATAAGTGAGTCAAGTGGCCTCATGGAAGGCACAGCCGTAGCAGGGAGCCATTGACATTACTTAGAACTCAACTGGAGTCTTTTGGCTCAGTCTTATTCACAGTAACTTACTCCTTGCAACCAGAACCAATTGGACCTCTGTCTGCCTGTTTTTCTGTTTCTGTCTATGTGTCTTCAGTACTCTCCTTTGCTGTCCCATCTCTCCCTGGCCCCCCCTGCTTTCTACCTGTCTAACCTGTCCAGTCTGCCATAGGCTAATATTGGTTGCTCATTGACATACATGGATGAGAGCTCTCTACATGCATATTCCAGTTGAAATTGCTGCACACTGGTCCCCAAAGATAAGTTTAATCTCGTACCTTCTCATTCGCCTCTTCCCCTTGGTGCAGCTGTGATGCCCTCCCTCTGTAAAGGTGACAATCTGGGAAACCCTGGGGGTGAGAAGGTGGGTGGGGCAGTCGTTGGATCACTCAGAGCTGGAGTCCACATAAAAGGCTCAGGCTTGGCTTTGGTTCTCCCTTATCCCTCCTTAAGATGTCTGTATGTCAAACTTGGCCCCAAGTGGAGTCCTCTGCTTTTGTTGCTTTAGAGGAGAAGTGGTGGTGGATGGGTGGGTGGTTAGGGAGGTAAAAATCCCAGAGCCTTGAAAGAAAGCAATAGTCTCCATTCACAAACAAAAACAAACAAACTGTTCTCTCCATCTATAAGCATGTGATGTCTCACTCGTATGGAGAGTCTAATTTTAAAAAGAAAGTTGGATGCCGCTGGGCCTTGCTCCTTGGACTGGCAAGAGGAGAAACCCAATGAGGCCAGGCCTGCCTTGAAGAGGGAACTGGAGCTACGTATTGACCGGGTACATTCCAAGCCCTGCCATTGGATAGATGGACATTTCCAGGGATTCTGGGAGGCATGCTTCTCAGGAAAATTCTGAGTTTGGCTTAATAAAGTTCATGCTGATTTGGTCCTCTGTGGTCAGAGGAGGCCACCAGCCACCTTTCTGTCTGTCAGGTATGACTTTAGAATTTTAATGACTTCAGAATTACAGTGTGACAAATTGAGTGGGTCCTTTTTGGGGGTTGAGGGGAGAAGGGTGGGTGGAGAGTGGTGAAGGACATAATTACCCAAGTTTCAGGAACTAGCTGGTATTTCATAAGGGAAAATGTCAACATTTGGTACATCTGATGATTTCATTTTAAATGTGTGACAACAGAGGCAAGTGTCTGTGTTTGAGGAGAGTAATTGTGTAGATCAGTGTCTGTGCTTTTCTGGAACACACTGTTAAAATAATAATTAAGCCACCACACCTGTTAGGCTGGGAACAGAAATCGTCCTTTCAGACTCCGTGCCTGTTCGAGACATGCAAACACTGTCACCAAGACGGGGGAAGGGACAGAAGCCGGCACGTTCTGATTCTACCGATGAATCTCCCTCGACATCCCTCCTCTCCTCTTTCTTCCCTCCCACTCTCCTCAGCATCCTCTCCTTCGTCCCCCTGGGAACATTTCCCCAATAGGGAGGACATGATGTCAATTGGGATGTTCCTGAGCTAAGGAGACCTGGTGGCCTTGTGGGCTAGGTGTTGGGCTGCTGATCCAAAGGTCTGCGGTTCCAACCCACCAGCTGCTCCAACGGAGAAAGAGCAGGCTGTCTGCTCCAGTAAATATCCACAGTTGCAGAACTCTCCTGTAGGGTCCCTGGGGGTTGGCATAGAGTCAGCGACAGTGGGTTTGGATTTGTGGTTTGGCCGCGGATCTGAGCTGAGACTCTGTACCTCATTGTACAGTTTGGAACAGAGTGCAATTTCAAGTCAGCTCTGGAGGATGAAAAGAGGCAGTGACTTAGAAGGGACGGTGGCTGTCAATGCCTAAGGGCAGCTTGGTCACTTCATCAGCTCCAGGAAGAAGCTGACCCCAAAGAATCTACACCAATCATCCTTTTTCCTTGGTCACTCGGACTTCTACTGGGGTCCCAAGAGGTATTTCCAGGAGGTCATCTAAGTCAGTGCCAACTCATGGCCACCCTTTCTGGGGTTTCTGAGACTTAAAATGTTTCAAGCAACAGACGATTCATCTTTGTCCTACAGAGTGACTGGTGCATTTGAACCACTGACCATGTGATTTGCAGCTCAATGTTTAACCCACAGTGTCCCAGGGCTCCTTAGGAACTATGTGAGATGTCCAATAATCATTTGTCAGGTTCTATGCAAATGCTCTTTCTTAAGGCCAGGAAGACATTTCTAATCTTTGGTTTCATGTTTGGCTCTGACTGGTCTTGGAGCCCAGATTCTTCCTTTTATTCCCCATGATAACCTTTTATTCATCAGAAGATAGAGTGAGCAGCCAACAAACTAGACTTTGAAATCAGGCTGCTGGCTCAAGAGCCATGTTTCCCGAAGTGGGCAATACTGCCATCTGGGGGCGACGGACACTCAAATGATCCAGAGTCCAACAATTTATCCCGGTATATGGGCTATATACAAAAATGCTTAATTGCCAGTGGAGCACCCCTCCCTCCTGAAAAGATAGCAGTAGACCAAAGAAGTTGGGGAGCGTCTGGTCTAACTCCTGCCTCTAACTAGCTTTTCATGTGATGATAAGCAGCTTAGCAAGTGTCCAGAGGCCAAATGGCCTCATCCATTCAATGGGGTAGTCAGAGTTCCTGTGTGTCAATGTATGCAAAATGTATGTAGTGAATGTCGTAGGAGCATTTGCTAGTATCCTTATTACTGTCAGCAGCAGAATCAAGTGTCATAGCCAGTTGGGATCTTACCAGCCCAGAGAGGACTGTGGGAATGTCCCTCCCGAGAATATTATTTCTCAGACTGAGATCATTCACAGTGGCCTTCTTTCAGGTCCCTGTGATTTAATTCCTGGGTTGTTTCGGTAGGGGCTACCCAACAACATCCTGCCTGCTAACTCCACTCTGGGAAGCAAGGTCTACCTTGCATGAAAAAGTTCCCTTGGCCACACAGACCTGCTAGTGTGGTCTTGTTACATTTGGTCTTGGCTCCCGGGTGGCTCTTTATCATCAGGGTATTTTGGACTCTTCATTCTGAGATCTAGACTATGGATTTGCCTTCTTATCTTCATTTCACCCACGCATAATTAGTCACTGTTAATCACACCCATTCCTTCAAGGACCCAAAGAGCATGCATCACAACTAGAGCATTTTGGCCCCCACAGGAGGCATCCCCACCCCCTGTCCTATAGTGACAGTTCTCAAACAGATTACCTTCTTGACAACAATCATTAAAAGCATACACCCAAACTAAGCAAGACAAAAGACACCAACCCAGTGACTAGTGAGTGGATCCCACTCAGGGAAGCCCTTGGTGAGTCAGGGAAACTCTGCTCTAGAGGGTTTGAAATGCTTGATGTTTTGCAAGTAGTTCCCTGAGCCTTTCTGGTGGGGTATGTCTGGGTGGACTTGCACTGACCACTGTTCTGTGAGCAGCTAATTGAGGTAACCCTTTGCACCCTCCAGTGGTAGCTGGTGGCGGGTCGCTGTTGATAGTTGCAGCAGATACAGTTCTGATCCACAGCGACTTTGGCATCAACAGCTCTTCCTGCACTTGTGACCCTTGTTGCAGCCACTGTGTCACTTTAGCTCATAGAGGGTCTTCTGGGTCATATGAACTGAGTACTTACCACATGTGAGTCCTTGTTCCAAAAGCTTTGAATGAATTAGCTCAATGTATCCTCCCAACATCCGTGCAAGACAGCTTCAATGATTGCCCCCAGACGTAAATGGCGAGACCAGAAAACTAATAAAAGAGGACTAAAGAACTTACCCAAGACACGTAAGGTTACTGGGGACTCCATGACAAAGTTGAGATTCAGCCTGGAAGGGATTGGAATCAGTGTTTTTCACTCTGATACAATTACCCTATGAAAGCTCTGGTAGATATTGATAAATATGCAGTACTTCCTGGTTAGAGTGATTTTTTTTTTTAGCTATTAATAATTCACCCAAATATACACTTTTACCCACAAAGAAGTCCTGGAGCATTTTATCCAGTGTTCTGAGCTTAGATTCTCTGTTTATGGCATTTTCTTGATTTTGTTTGTCAAGACACAAAGTCTGTTCCCAAATGCCCAAATCTGGCTCATTGTGGATTGAAGTTCCCTTCTTGGATGAGGCAGAGGCAAACTTCTTTGTCCCCAAGGATTCCTTATTTGAGTCTTGATTTTGTAAATGACAAGAGAACGATGGCTTTAAAGTCTCCTGCTTAAAAGCTTATGTTGGGGATCAAAAGTATTCAACAATGCTGTGGCGCACTGGGAATAGACTACCAGCTTTTGCACATCCATCTTCTGGTCCACGTGGATGGGGATGAATTGTTTTACAGCCTCAAAGCCATCTGAGGGCCTGGTGATATTTACCTTACCCAACCTCAAATTGCTTATTCAGATCAGGAGTTCTGCAAAGAGTATGAAAAGTCCGTTGGGACCCATGAAATATTGTCTGCTTCCTGGGCCCAGGGTTAGGACACTTGCTCATGATTCTTTGAGATGGCAGAGTGTCACTCGAATAAATGACCAATGGAAGAAGCATTCTCTTCATCCTCCGGTCAATGAAAGCTGGTCGGTTGCCCTCCCCTCTCCCTGATATTTAAGGGCAAAGAGTTGAAGTTAATCGGATAGGAAAAGCTTAGTGTCTCACAGAACATTGCAAGAAGGATGGATTTAGGAGGTACTTCTCTGAATGTATGTGCTTTAATCTAAACCGTTATGTAAAGAACACAACTAGCTTATCAAACACAATCTCAGGGTTATTATTGCTGAAGTTTGGGTCAAGTACAACACAAGGCGAATCAATTTGAATGTCAATTAAAAGAACACTATTCAGTAAATAACAATATAGGTAGTTTGCAGATTAGCAAAGATTGCCAAAATGATAAGTAAATACAGAGCTAAGGTTTGGAGGCTATTGGGCTAATGCAATATTAATTAAAAATGTAACACTAGGTCTGTAAATGTTACTAAAAGTTTTTCACATGCACGATCTTTTCCAAGTTTAAGTAGGGCACGCTGTTAGCGTGGATAAAGTCTTTGCTGCAGACGGGAGAGTTGACAGATGAAGAAAGTAAGACAGGATGGTCATTGTTGCTATGCTTGTCAGGTACCACAGAGTCGGTTCTGACTCAAAGTCACACTGTGTAAAACGGAGGGAAGCACAACGTGAAGAAACACTGCCCGGACACCTGTGCCATCCTTGGGGAAGTCACTTCTCTAGGGCTTGGTGTTTGTGTGTCAAAAGAAAGTCACTCCACAAGTCTCGGTAAGCCCTGATGGTTTGACTGGTTACATGGTGAGCAGTTAAGGTTCCCTAAAGGTTAGCAGGTTGCACCCAGCAGAATTTCCACAGGAGGCAGGTGAAGTCATCTACTCCCATAAAGATCGACAGCTTTGGAAGCCCACAGGGGCAGTTTGACTCTGGTTGCAATGAGTTGGAATCCACTTGATGGCAGTATTATTTATTCCCCCTCCCCCCTTTCTCATTTCTTGGTGTAGAAGTCTCCACAGACTTGCAACCTCAGCTGACAAGACACTTTGAGAGCCAGAAGTTGACTTTAAAAGGTGCAATTTTATGCCTCTTTTGTGTAAATTCCTCTATGGAAGAGAGAGTCCTAGAACTGAGCTCAAAAGGGAGGTGTGATGGGCACAGAAGGTGCTAAGGACTAGGTACTTAACCCAGTCCTGGCCCACCAAGGGACTCCCTACATACTAGCCACCCTTTTTATTATTTTAAAAAGGAAGATGAGCTGTGGACAGAGGATATTGAGCCAGTGGTGATTAAAAGAAACAAAACCAAAGGAGAAAACAAACCTATTGTTGTGACCTCGGAGCTCACCTCCCTCAAATCTCCATACTGCTTTACTGAAAATGTATTTGTTCATTACCAATGGTTAGCTTTTCAAATCATGTATTTTTATTGTCTAACAAAGGGCACTTTGTCAAGTGCTTTATTATCAGTAGCGACATTTTTCAGCATTTGCCCGAAAAGCCTATGCTTCGATTCGGGCCCTGGCAATCCCTCTTGTGATCATTCCCGAGTTAAGTATTATGCAGTAGGTAAATGATGGTGTACAGAGAGGGTTGGTGTCAATTGTGCATTAGCGGATAGGAATCGACTGTCTTTCCCAAGTAATATTCGACGTTGCCCCCACTCCACTCCCTGCCCTGCAGTTCACCGCTTCGAGTCAGATTGCAAATTATGCTGTGAGGCACCCTGTTAGGTTCAAAAGAAAAACAATACTGATCTCGAAGCAATGACCTCTTCTCAAAAATGGCTGACAACTTTTGCTGTTTTCCCCTTTCTCTGCTGGACAGTCACACATTTACTGATGGTACTCTTGGAGGGATGCTGAAAACAGACCAACAAACAAAGCAATGAATATCAAGGTGCCACTTTGACCTTGTGTCACTTTCTCAAGACAGGTGTTGTTGTAAAAGACAGACATCTAGATATCATAATGGCATGCCTCTCCCTCTACCGAAAGCATTCCTTTGCTTGCTGCCTCTTGCGCGAGATAACATGCTCTGAGACAGCGTGGAGTGCCCTGGATGGAAAATTGAATCCCGCACATGGGAAATAGAGATAGGTAGATACATAGTTAAATCTCACTCGGGGTGACCTTAAGTAGAGCAGATCAAAACATTGCTTGGTCCTAGGGTGCTGGCAAAGAATACTGAAATATCATCAAATGCTGTGTTTGTCCAGGTTGACTAGAGAAACAAAATTCATAGACACTCATGTGTGATAAAAAAGAGCTCTCTATAAAAGAGCAATTGTCTATTGAGAAAACATCCCAGGCCAGTCCAGATCAGGTCCATTAGTCCAATATTAGCCCATGTGTCCAATAGCAATCTATAAATTCCTCTTCAGACTCACACAACACATGCAGTGACTCCAAATGCAAGAAGATTACAGACAAGTGGGTGGAAAGTCTTGTAGATCCAGTGGCGGTGGAAGCATTTCAGCACTGATGTGGGTCTCCACGTAGTTCTTCCAGCTCCAGGACTCTGGCTGCGTCAGTGTGTCTCCATGTGGTTTGTCAATAGGAATGTGAAGCAGAGAGTGTATGGAAGACAGGAGTTCCCAGAATCCTCAGTAGCAGGCCATGCCCACACAGATGCCTAATTGGCTATGACCTGATTGACAGGCTAGACTCCATCCCTCCCCCTCAAGTTGACAGGAGACTATGTAAATGCCACAACTGCCAATAGAACAAACAAATCTGTCTTGGAAGAAGTACAGCCAGAAGGCCCCTTAGCAGCAAGGACAGTGAATCTTCATCTCACGTACTTTGGACATGTTATTAGGAGAGACTGGTTCCTGTTAAAGGACATCATGCTTGATAAGGTAGAATGGCAGTGAAAAAGGAGAATTCCCAAGATAAGGCGAATGGACGCTGTGGCTGCATCAATGGACTCAAACAGAAGAAGAGTTGTGAGGATGGCCCAGGACCGGGCAGGGTTTAGTTCTGTTGTACGTAGAGCCACATGAGTCATAAACTGACTCCATGGCACCAAACAGCAGCAACATTTCGGAAAGACTTTCGAAAGGCCTTTATTTCCAGTCAAACTTAGACTGGAAGCTCCACCTAAACTTATCTATCGTGATACCATGATTGGTACTTGAAATATCAGTGGCATGGCTCCGCCTATCACAGCAAATCAGAAACCATAGCAATATCGCAACTGACAGGTGGGTGGTAGAGCTGCAAATGGTGTTTCGTTTGCGTGTTCGATGAATACAGAACGGATGGACATACTATGAACCAGAGGCTAGTGAATTACAGGACACAACTGTATGGCCACGAGTCCCAACTCCAGTTGATTCTGATTCCTAACAGCACTATAAGATGGAGCAGAACATACCCATAAGGCCTCCACAGCTGTCGTCTTGACAAGACCTGCCTGCTCTGCTCATGGAGGGGCTTGTGGCTTTGAAATGCCAACTGACATGACAAAAGAGGAAACATGAATCAATGGGTGATAAGGTGTATCTATTCTGTTAAAGGAGCACAACAATTGAGACCTCTTTTGCTCACCAAAAGGTTTGACCCCACCCAGTGGCCCCACAGAAGAAAGACTCCCATAAAGATCAGTGCCAAGAAAATCATTGCAGACTCTTCTCTGCCACCTGGAGGCAGTATGATTGTAAATTACCTCTACTGCCCCCACTACCACCTACCACCGGTTTTTGTATGCTCTGGGGACACAGCAACGAGTAGTGCTGACTGAGTGTAGAGTTGGAAGCAGGAACTTTCTTTATACAATGCTCCTTTATTGCATATTCTCACAGTACCAGAAACTGGTAGGCCATGAGGACCGGCCATGCTGTAGTTTATGGCTCAGATAGTGGCTTTGAGGGGAATGGGTGGGAGAAAGACAAAGTTCCAGCCCAGGGATTCTCAAAGCTTGAGATGTCTTGAGTCAAGGTTAAAAAGTAAACAATTGTCATCAAGTCAATCTCGACCCATGGTGACCTGTGTATGTCAGAATAGAATTGTCTCATAATGTTTCAATGGTTGGCTTTTCAGAAGTAGATCGCCAGGCCTTTATTTCAAGTTCCCTGTGAGTGAGCTTGAACTGCCAACCTTCCATTAGCAGCTGATTGATCCCCTAATCTTTTGTGTGACGCAAGGACTCCAAGTGAAGGCGGAGCCCATGTCACTCATTTTGTCTCTAGGTTTCTATTCAGATCCCTCAGAGTGCTTACATTCTGATGATGGTTCAGTTGACTTGCGACCCAGGGCTCCTCTACTTCCCTGTGGCCTCTGAGCAAAGGATGCCATCTGCTGCCTGCATGGATGGCTGTGGATGAAATGAGATGGCTGAGGATGTTGCCCTCTCTTCTGAGAATGTTCAATGTGGAATGCGATGCGAATGAATATCATTAGCCTTTTAACCCTTATAGCCAGCTTGGAGTCATTAGCTATCTAGAAAAGCAAAATACCCGAAGGATTAAGACAAACAAACAAACACAAAAACCTCACACCAAATCAGAGTAAGTTCCATGGTGGTAATCACCATCTGTGATGATCTTCCTATCGCGGAAAGCAGGGGTAGACCTTCCTGCCTCCCAGGGTGACATTCCATTTTCTCCAGTAACTAATACAGGGTTTCCCCCATAATGACCTGATAGGCTGGAATAACTCCTGGGGCTCCATTTTCGTCTATTGGGTAAATGATATGTTTTCTAATGGCATTTTTACCCAACAGTGAAGCTTGTGAACTAATGATATAGATGGTGAGGGCTCTGCAGGGGACTCTAGGCAGGCAGTGGTTACTTTTATAAAGTTACGCACTTGGCTTAGAGCTACAAGATTCCAGAGAGATAACATTTGTACTTAGTCTTACCAGAGGAAAATAAACACTTTGCAAGAGCATTCTTGGGGCATTTTCACAGGCTGTCCAAAGAGGTCAGGCTGTGGGCAGGGTGCCATACCCAGCCAGTGACATCCCATTTGAGAAGCAGCTGTTCTGTGCTGCTATGAGAGAGATGTCAGAGTGAGCCTGTAAAGACCCCATGACTAGTCCCACATGGCTTCCTGGATCACTGGGCAGAGGGCTGTTGATAACAGGGCGATTTAGATTACTGAGGCAACGGGGAGCTCATGGAAAAAGGTCTTGTCCGGGAGTCACCAGGCCTGAGCTGGAATCCGAGCTCTGCCTCCTATGGGAGAACTCTCTTCCCTTTCTGAACTGCAGGATCTGAAGTAGGGATACTGGCACAGTCATAGAAATCATAATGGCTGCACAGGGAGACTGAGAGGTGTCAAAGGCAGGCCTTTCTGTGTGTTGTAGGAAGGGTCCAGCCCTCCATGAGTATCTTCTAAGAAATCTAACCCACAAAGTACACTCTGATCATTAACACATATTTTTTACATTTGCCTATCCCCATCAATCATCTGGTGTGTTAGGCTTGGTTGCCTGGAGAAGCAAAACCAATGACGCTAGGAAGAAAGACATTTTATCAAGAAAATGTCTCCCACAGTGCTGGAAGTGGGTAAGTGTCATCCAGTTTCCCTTCTATGAGTTAGATATTAAGTTGGAAGCTTATCCTGACTGGTACAGCTTAAGAGACTGAGGAACCAGGGTCACCAGAAACACTACAGGGCACACACTCAAACTCTGCCTTCAAGTCAATTCCGATTCACCTTATGTGAGAATGTAGTGCATGAATCCAAGACCATTAGTTCAAATGGCAGGTCGATGAAGATTCCCAGAATAGTGTAGGCAACATGGCAGATCATTGGCTCAAATTTAAAGAACTGGAAGTCACTGAGCCAGATGCAGAATCCAGATGCAGCCAGAAGCAAGCATGGGGATATACCCTGAAGGGAATTGCATCAGAGCTGTAACTTGAATAATAGACTTGCACCCCACCCAAAATCTGATTATGACTTTTTGGCTTCTCTCAGCTGATCTCTTTATGGAATTGATTACACTGTGTCAGGTCACATCATGGGGAGTTTGCTCAATCTCCACTGCCAAACCACTGAGAATCTGGGCCAGACAAGTTGACATGAAACCTAACTCACATCGGGGATTCTTCATGAGAGACAGATTCTCAGGCCTCACACCCCATCTAAAAATGGAGGCTCTCCAAAAGCTGCTCCTGGGAATCAGTGTTTAAGAAGCACCCCAGGTGATTCTGATGTTTAGATCTGTCTGGAAAAGAGTGGCATTGACCCTCAAGGAGTGAGTAGATGGCTTCTTGCCACCCACTGGCTGTGTCTGTCACGTGATTTGGTTTTTGTAGCCTATTCACATGGCCCTTGACTTGGGCGATGTGTGGTCTAATCAAACCAGTAGGAACGGTAATGTGTTGATTCAGGCATGTGGTCCAGCTGCGCTCCATGGCTTGAACTAACATCACTGTCTCAGGGCAGTCCAGCGCCTCTCTTTGACAGATTGGATTGCTGCGTTTCCTTTTGCTAAGATTCCAAACTGCAAACACAGCCATCTTCAAAGCAGTAGCTGCCCCCCAAAGCCCCATTCCCCATAGGGATAGCAAAGGAAGTGAAAATTTGACACAACCCGCTCAGTCGGAGCGGTCTTCATTGCTAGCAGGTGGGTGATGTGGAGCTGGCATGAAAAGGCTCTATCTTGGTAGCCTTCCCAGAGTCAGCCGAGCATCATCAAGGGGCCCAAGAGATGCTCCTTGAGTTACATGTGTGATCTGCCCAGCCCAACCTTCTGTGTGGTGCTGCACCTGCCTGGTACAGTTTGTGGGGGCATCTTCCTTCCCAAGGACAGAGTTCCTTCCTGTACTGATGATCAGACAGATGCCTTAGTGGAGAGCCAATGAATAATAATGAGCAGCAATGCACCGGAAGTCACCCATGTGCCAGAGATTGTGCTGCCTTTGGGATATCATCCCATTACATCTCATTATAACTGTCTGCATTCTTATTCGCATTTTATAGAGGAGGAGATGGATGGTTATGCAGATTATTTAACTTAGCATCAGATTCTTGTAATGAAGCGACTGCAGTGAAAGTGAGAAATGAACCTCCAATCTAGGTCCAATCACATTTTGGACCATTTCGCTGGGCTCCTCGGGTCACAGCGTGCCCTGCTGTTGCAGGTGTGTCCAGCTGCCAGACACAGATGTGACCCCATCGATATTAATATGCCCAGGCTCTATTGCCTTGATGCTGTAAGTATGACCCTTGATAAACTATCTCTCTCCAGATGTTTCTGAAAATTTCCGGGGAGGAGGAGACTATTTATCCAGCCCAATCAGACCTTTGTTATATTGCCTGCATAATATCGTATGGATCTATCACTTCCAATTTGTGTGCTAGTAGTCAGAATTCATGGACAGTAAGGGCCCAGGTGGTGTGGTGGATCGAGGCCTTGGCTACAAGCAGGAAAGTCTGCGGCCAGAATCCGTCATCCACTCAAGGAAAGGGAAATGTGTTGGTTCTCTTCTATCAAGCCTTACTGCCTTGCAAACGTTGAGGGGTCGCTCTACTCTGCCCCATAGGGCTGTTGTGAATTGGAATCAGCTCATGGACACCAAACTTGGTTCATTTCTTTAAGTGGTTATTTAGACAAGCTCATGTTCAAGGCCAGGGCAGTACCTCTTATGTACTTGCTTCCACATGAGTCCTCTGCTCTATCCCTGGAGGGGACAGAGAAGGTCCAATGATCGTAGACTGTATTGACTCTCAGTGACCATTACAACCCATTAACATGGGCTTCCATACAGAATCTTCATTTAGCCTGAAGGGGATCCCAAAGATATGAAAATACAAAGCATGATGAGTAATGGTTGGCTGATCAGGAAACAAGATCTCTGGATTTGGATTTGGGGCAGGGGGTGGGGTGGGGCGGGGGATCCTTGCCTTGGATGCTCTTTAGAGCTCCCTTGTGTTGGTGCTGAGCAGAATGGTAAGATGGCAGGACCCGAGGGGGCTTGTAAGTTGCCAAGGAGGCTGATGTAACGGAAATGCTGTGATGTGTTCAGGATCGAAGGGGGAGAGTCTGAACCAGCAAGGGTAAAGTGCCATGTTTGCATTGTATTGATTTCCTACCTATTGATTTCAACGGATGAACTGTCTGCATGAGAGAAGAGAGACTGACAGGGAAACTGGAGCCCAGGTTCCACAGGTGCCAGGCCCTTGGAGGGGTGTGTGTGTGCAATTGGGAGGGGGGAGCAGAAACTTACATTGAAAACACCGCAGGGACTCACTTCTCTCTCGTTCAACCCACAGGCTGATGGGGCTCTAATCCTTCTCTGGGAGTACTGGTGGGATTTGTGGAGTAGCTTTGAGGCTCTTCCCCTACCCGCTAAGGGGCATCTTGGTTGCTGAGAGAGGGGACTGGAGCTTCCATTTTGATTTCACTGAGCCATTGAGTGACACCATCAGAGTTTATGATGTCTGATACATTGTTTGAATCAACACGAGCATTGTTGTTGTTGTGTACTGTGGAGTTGATTCTAGCTTACAGTAACCCATGACAGAGTAGAAAGGCCCGTGAGGTTTCTTAGTTTGGTGCTATGGACTAGGTGTTGGACTATTATCCACAAGGTCAGTTGTTCAAACCCAGAGTCTACTAGGAAGGAGAACAATGAGGCTGTCTATTCCTGTAAAGGTCAACAGACGGGCAAACCACGTTTAGGATTGCCCTCGGTCAGAATTGACTTGACAGTGACAGTGGGTTTGGGTTTTGGGTTTGGACTCTTTCTGTGATCAGATTTCAAGAACTTTTATCTTGTAGAGTTTAGAGAGGTGAACTGCCAATCGGTCCATTAACAGCCAAGTGCTCAGCCATGGAGAGACATCAGGGATCCACCTTTGATAGTATGGGTGGACTGTTTTTTACAGAGGATCGATGCCATGGTTGTATCTGTTCTTCCTTTGGCTGTGACCCGACTCCTAGCACAACGATAAGATGGGGCCTGGGTTAATCCCTGACCCTTATGGAAACTAGTGGGTTAGTTTGTAGAGGAGAGGAGGGCAGAGATGACTAGGAAATACGTTTCACGTGGATTTAAGAAGCCACTGGGTGCCTAAGGAATGAACAAGAGCAAGCCGCGCTAGTGTCATGCGATTACTTTTACCATGTGTTGATAGGTTCTGACAGAACAAAATATTTCCCCATTTGCATCATACTCACAAGGGTTCTTAAGTTTGAGCCCATTATGGCAGCCACTATTTTCTTACATCAGGCCAAGGGCCTTCTTTTTGACTGCTCTTTCTACTCTCCCAAGCATCATGTCTTTCTCCATGGACTGGCCTCTCTTGACAACATGTCCACAGCACGTGAGATGAAGTCTTGTTCTCCTTGTTTCTAAGGAGCCATCTGGTTATGCTTCCACCCAGAGAGATTTATTTGTTCTTTTGGCAGCCCATGGTATCTTTCATTTTCTTCACCAACAACCACAGTTCAAATGCATAGATTCTTCTTCGGCCTTCCTTATTCAATCTGTAAGGCTATTATAGGTTCCATACCAGAGCTCAGTCTTTAAGAGATATGTGTACAAAAATAGAAAAAGTGCCACATGCTATAAATTTGGACTCCCAGTGATACCTATGGCATGAATTGATTTTTATTTGGTGTTTGGGATAAATGGATCTTGGACATTTGATCTGCTTTATCAAGCAGACAGCTTCATGGAAATTCAGTCATGAAGTCATATTGAGCGATATGTACCAGCCAACATCTGCATGCTGGGGACACATTCATGAGCCAAGTCCTCTGACGGCACAGAGAGGCTATCAATCCATATCTTAGATGGCAATGAGAGACCTTGGATTGGTGTGAGAGGATCACATGCCCAGCTACCAACAGAAAGGTTGAAGGTTCAAAATCACCCAGAGCCATCTTGGGAAGAAGCACTTGATTGTCCACTTTTGCAAAATCAGCCATGAATACCACAGGATAGAACAAAATGGTTATGAGACTCAAAGAGGGGGGGTACACGTTTCAAAAAGGTGGTGCTGAAAAGCTTCACTGAGAATGAGGAGTATAGATGTGAAGAAGGCTGAGGGAACAAGTCCTCTGACTAGTGCAGGGAAGGGCCTTTCTAGGAGAGGAGACAGCAAGTGTGAAGATCCAGAGACAGATGGGTGCAGAGGAGGGACTAAGAGAAAGAGATGGTTTCAGAGACTTGGGCTAGAAGAAGGAAAGTGTTCCCATCGGCTGTGTCTTGAAAGGTATGTATGGACCAACAAGGGTATGCATGGAGAGATAGGAAAAGGCTGGGGATGGAGCTGGTGCCACCTGCTGCATAGGCTATGATAGCTTTTCCATCCCTGCAACCCTAAGATTATGTGACATGCCTAGCTGTTGCCCTGCTGCAAGTGTGTGTCTGAGTGAGTTTGGTTTTAGCCCAAGAGCTGCCACATTGGCAGAGAGCTGGTGGACTCTTGCTTCTGCATTTGCTGTCGTCAGTGGGCAATGGGAGTGGGGTCTGAGGAGCTTAGCACAACATCTCTTTTCACTGACATGAGGCTTCTTTGGATCCCTTCCTGCTATGGCTTTGCAATTTAGCTCCATTTGAAAAGCAAGACTTCTCTCTCCCCGCTCAGTAGATTATACCCTCCTGGTGTACAGGTAGGACGGAACATAATTTCATCTGTGTGGCTCCAACAGGTACTTTATAGTACATTAATGTCCACTTAGCCTCCACCTGGATTGCTCTGTCAATACCCAGGCATTTAGAGTTGCAATTTCAGGATCTCTTTCACACTGGGTACAGACACACTCTAGCTGAAGTTGTTGCCTCTCGCTTCCCCAACTGGGGGTGACTTCATCACCCTTCATTGCCTCTCCGTGGAGGATTGTGGGGGCTAGAATTAGCTAGACCAACTCATATCGCATGCCATAAGTCGTGTGTGTGTGGAGGTGTGTGCTTAAAGTGTTTCTGGTTGCATGAAAAGCTGTTGCCTGTGGTCCTTTACCAGTTTGCAGTAAGATGAGGCAGGATGGCCCATGGATTATAGATGGTCTTATGATTTTTTAATATTCAGTGTAAAACATTTAGGTGACTGAAACATTTGGATTGCCACAACGTATAGAAATTATAGTTGCATTTCTTTATTTACCTTGGAGTCAGACCCATCCTTTTTCCACAGTGTATGTGTATTGCTATCACTTTAGTACAAAGAGGGAGATCTTTTTTCTTTTGTGAGTGTTGGATGAACTTTCTCTTTGAGTCCAGTTACAGATTTACAAGCACATTGCGAAGAGATCTCTGAGCTTCTGCTTGCTCTTCTCGGAACTTACTCTCTGCTTCCCCTTCTGCCTCAATGTACTGCATTTGTGTTATTTAATGAATGAATGGGTGTGGACACATGACTCCTAACTTCAGTCCATACTTTCAGTGCATAGTGAGAATTGGTGGTTCAGTGGTAGAATTCTTACCTGCCATGTGGGAGGCCCGGTTTGATATCCAGGCAATGGTTCCTAGCTGTGGCCACCACTCATTTGTCAATGGAGTTTTGTATGTTTCCATGAGTTTAAGCAGGTTTCAGCAGAGCCTTCAGACTCAGATAGACTAGAAAGAAAGGCCTGGTAACGCCTTCCAAAAATAAGTCCCTGAAAAACCCTATAGAATGCATCAGTTTGAGCCACAACAGACCATGGGGCTGTGTCGTGGTTCAGGGCCAGGCTGTGTTTGGGGAGCGGTGCCATGGGTCAGAGTGACTGGCTGACAGCTAACATTTTATTCAGATTTCTTTCATGATTACCTCCCCCCCTTTGTTGGTCTTAGGATACCAAGTAAGACATCATATTGAGTTTAGTCATACAGGGTCCTCACATTTTTCTAGTCGGTGACTAGACACACATTCTGTGTGTCTGATGACTTTCAAAGTCTTGAGGAGTATTGGGTTGAATGTCTTTGGATTGAAATATGTTGGGTGTTCTTCCCATTCTTGCAAGCCTACGAATATTGGGGGGAAATACGCCCGAGGTGAAATGTCACTTTCTTCAACTACTCAGAGAGGTGCAGAATGATAAACATTACTTGCCACCCTTGACACTCACTTGGGCGTCTGTGTTTGTCAGTCAGTTTTCTCTATTGGAAAGGGACTCTTTGTGTTAGTCTGGGTAGACTAGAGAAACAAATTTCATAGACACATATATGGATATAAGGAAAAGGTTTATATACAAGAGGAATAGGACATTGAGAAAACATCTAGCCCAGTCCAGTTCAAAGTCATAAATCCGATATTAACCCATAAGCCCGAAATCAGTTTATAAGGTCTCCTTCTGACTCACGAAGCCACAGTTCAGTGGGTGCAGAATCCTGGCACTGGCAGGGGTCTCCACATGGCTCCTCGCTTCCAGGGCACAGGGTCCATCAACAGCATCCAGTGGTGGCAGAAGCAACTCATCGCTGGCAGAGGTCTCCATGTGGCCGCCCCAGCTTCAGAGGTCTGGCTCCATCAGGGCAAAGCCGTGAGGTCTGCCGGCTCCTCCAGCTTCTCGGATGCTGCCATCTTGTCTTGTCCATGATTCATCGTCTCTGAGACTAACTCCCAACAACTGGGGAGATAGCTTCTCATCTTCATGAGGGAAATATTGCGAGATTTCTCAGATGTATCAGGAGAAAGCTATGCCCACATAGAGGCCTCATTGGCTACTCAATAGCTATCTCCAGATAAACAGGCTAGACACCACCCCTACATCTCAGTCATGAAGTTACCATAAGCACATGACCACCAAACTCTTCAACGTCTGCTCTTTACATGATTAGGGCCCTTGGGAGGAAGTTCCTGTTGACAGGCCATACTTAAGAAATGGAAAGTTATGCTCTACTCTCCCCTCCCCAGAGGGAAGTGTACAGGGAAGTGTACGTACAGATACGATTTGGAATTTCTATTCTTGGGAGACTTGTCTCTTCTAATTTTCATTATTCATTTATTTATATAGTTATGGACCCTTAGACATTTATTCTATACCTTAGATTATAATCCAATATTGTTTTGACAGCCTTATTTATGTTGTTGCTCAAATTCTTTCAACTGTGGTCTTGGGGAGCACTTTTGCTTGACTCAGTGTCCCTGTGAATTACATCCATCAGTGTGTGTTTTGTTTTCCTTTCTTTTCCATTCATTTTCTGTTTTTGTTTGTTTTTTTTTTAACATTTTTTTACTTTTTGATACTAGAAGATCTCCCCTGCTCACCTTGGATACCCTCTACTCATCCTGACACTAAGCCAGTTTGGCAAAAATCTTTGCTTCTTTTTGCAGAAAGGTATTAGAAGGCAAGATCTGAGTGCAAGCTGTGCTCCTTGTTCCTGGAGTGTCATTGCTTGAGGGTGCAGAAGAATCATCTTAACATAAACTTTATTGAGGAGAGGCTACAGACGAATCAACGTTAACATCATAAACTTTATTGAGGAGATAAAGTTCTATAGTAAAAGATATTCTGAATTCGAAGCTGATGTTTGATATCTAGACTGTACTCTTCCATGTTACTGTGGGCGTGAATGCAGGCAAGTCATTCTTCTGTAAGCTTTGGTGGGGAATGTGGCATATGTGATGATGATTTCTATTGTACCCATACATGCGAACCCTAGAGGAGCAGTGGTTATGTGCTGGGCTGCAAACTGCAAGGTTAGTCATTGGAAACCAACAGTCACTTTATATAAAACCACTTTTGCATGCACTTTTTGAAGCCCCCTTATTACTTTTGTGGGCATGCAAGAGGTTTGAACTCAAAAACTCAGTGCCATTGAGTCATTCCAGTTCACAGTGACTTTACAGGACAGGATTGAACTGCCTCGGTGGGTTGTAATTTCTTATGGCATACAGTGATTTCGAACTGCCGACCTTGTGGTTAGCAGCCCAACATGTACTATACTACTTCACCACCAAGGCTCTATGCAACTGGTTTGTGTACACACACACACACACACACACACACACACACACACACAGATTTTGCCCTGAACTCACAGGTTGGTTTGTCCCCATGGAGATACTACAAACGTTCCAGGACTCGAGGCTCAGCTTCAAACTGTCAGCTGGCGGGCAGTGCTCCCCTGGCCCTGGTGACCCTGTGGAATGACCTCCAGCTGTGGGCTCTAAGTGGCTTGAAGGAGGCGCTGAACCATCGCAGCAGGAAGGGAAACACACTTTGCAGGTGCTGCCGGGTGTGTGCTTCTTCCTGGAATTTTAAAACTTGTTCTCATCCAGAATTAAAAACAAAGGATGCTGCCTGGCTCTCACTGGGCTTCTGCCCAGGGCCCTGCTGGACTCTGCCACAGATCCATTTTTCGCTTCTCCTCCTCCCTGTCCGGCAGCTCCGCCCTCTCTCTACACCTCGTGTTTCCCTTGGTTTCTTTGTCTTTTCTTTTCGTTGAGAGCTGATGGCAGAGAGAGGACAGAAAGAAACATGCCAGGAGGAGATGGTTGCGTGCGATATCAAGGGACCCAGGGCACAGAGGATCTTTCTGAACATGGCGAGCCTGGGGTGCAAAGCACAGGGTGGTTTGGGGCTGCCACTAGACTTGTGGAGGTGTGTGAGGACTCTGGCCATGAGAGCGGAGGCCCGCGGACCCCCATGCAGCTGCGAGATGTGGTCACTGAACTGGAAAACACAGCGTTTCAGGGCCTATGTGGTGGTGGTGGGGGGGGGGTAGCCTTTTTGCTGGTTTGGAAAATGCTTGGCCTTAAACAGAGACTCGTAGAGTTCTGCTTCCCAAGAGCAGTGCTGATCTCAAACCCAGTGTGGTCTGGAACTGGCTAAACGCTGCCGATCTGTCAGTAAACGAGTGATCAGCTGGCCCTCAGGAGGTTTTATGAATACCAATATGGCTACAGAATCATAGTATATGTGCCGGCTGCGCCTGGCAGCGCAAAGGAGAAATATTGCTAGTAGTCACTTAAGGCCAGGTGGCATCACGTCCCAGCAATGATTCCCATGCCACTTCCGGTGAGAGAGGGGCCCCGGCTGGCTCATCTCGTTGATGTCAGCAGATCTCCTCCTGGGTGCGGGGTCCGACGACCCGGAGCGCGTGTCAGTCAGAGTGCCGGGATGATGTGAAGGTGCTGGCATTTTCAAGGTGGCGGCTGAACCCTGCCGGGGGCGGGGCGCCCCACAGTGCTTCTCTCTGGAGGCTGCATTAGTCATTCCGCCGCGGTGCCGAATTTATGTTGTTAAATTCATTTTAGCCATTGAAACTTGACAACT
Organism: Nesogale talazaci; assembly: GCA_004026705.1. NCBI lineage: Eukaryota > Metazoa > Chordata > Mammalia > Afrosoricida > Tenrecidae > Nesogale > Nesogale talazaci. The sequence continues at coordinate 40,068 of PVJH01009319.1, read as the reverse complement.
AATTTTGGATAAGAATGATTGGAATGGATAAACTCTCTTATTTTTGGAAGTGGCTGTTTTTCAAAACAAATCTTTTATCCGCGACGGCCCATAATTCAGTGGGAACATGCAGAACTCGGCATTGCTGTGGATCATGGCGTGGAGGGTGAGGGGCGTGGCGGGGGGGGGAACGGGAGTGGCGCCCACCTCATGAAAGGCTTTATGTCTCAAACAGGAATTAAAAAAGATAGGGTGGAGACTTCATCCTGACCCCCAAACAGTGTCCACGTGGGTATAATTTACTCAGTTGTTGTTTTTAAAGAGGGTAGATGGGAAAAGAAGTATCGTTGTCCTTAGTTGTTGTTTTTTTTTTTTTTTTTTTACAAAACTTAGTCGATTTGAAAGAAGAAAACTTGAACAAACACTCGGGCATTTCAGGAAACATCAATGAAAAGGAAAAAACGGGTGCCGAGTTTATGCGGGGATTGCCTTCCATGGGGGAGACTTGGGCTGGATTCCCAGTCAATGTAGCTCCAGTGCAGTCTGTTAGGGGTGGTTTGCTTGTTACT
>PVJH01009319.1:0-39420 GCA_004026705.1 Nesogale talazaci | reverse complement strand
ACAGGGCCACTATGAGGTGACACGGACTCAATGGCAGTCAGGAGTTTGGTTTGGCGTATAGGAAAGGCTAATGAAATGCCTGTTCCACTGCATCTCCCTAAGAATGCACATCCCAGTTACCAACACAGCTTTGGTGAGGCCGAATGACTTGTCTAAGGCCAATGGCTCGAAAGAGGCTGATCCGGAACTCTGCCCCAAATGAACCTGGCACCAGCACATCCGAGTATTCTCATTAAAGGGATTGTTTTATGGGTGTCCAGCTCGTAAAAGTTTGCTCACTTCTGCATCTCGCTGTGCCCGGTGCAGGGACTGGATCGCAGCCCTGCCCCTGACTTGTCTCATCTTTGAACTTCATCCCTGGGACCTCTGAAAACGGCCTGTTTGTGTCAAAATGATGAAACTCTCCAGTCATTGGAGAGCCAGTCCCAGCTCATGGTGGCCTCTCCCTCGTGTGTCAGAGGAGACAGAGTAGCCCATCATTCAGACCATCACCAGGGCTCTCTTCCAAGGCGGCTCTGCGTAGACTCCGTGTCCAGCTTCTTGGTTAGGAGTCATTGTTTGTACCAGTACCTAGGGATCCCTTTCTGCCCACACCCCTTTGTCCCCAATGAAATCATACACTCCCCTAAATGAAAGCTCCCCTGCCGTGGAAGTTTATCTTATCGGACCCATGCTGCACCCGTTTCCATTCTTCATAACCTGCCCACTGTATCTCATGGTGGCCCTATGGATGAGACAGGGTCTGTAACTTCCACTTTCTAGTCAAGGAAACTGGGACTCCGGGGAGCTAAGTGATTTTGCTCACACAGACTTTGCAAGTGACAGACCTTCTATCTAATTCCAGGTTGGTCCTGCCCCAAAGTTTGCACTTGAAGACAATATTGAAACTACCATGTACTGATAAAAGGACAAACAAATCTGTCTTGGAAGAAGTAAAGAGCCAGAATGCTCCTTTGAGACAAAGGGTGACAAGGCTTTGTCTGACATCCTTTGGACATATTATCAGAAGTTATCAGTCCTTGGAGAAGGACATCGTGCTGCGTAAAGAGGAGGGGCAGTGAGAGAGAGGAAGGTCCTGGATGAGAGGAGCAATTGTCAGGATGGGGCAGTGCTGGGTACTGTCTCATTCTGTTGTGCAGAAGGTCATTATGGATCTGAATCAACTCGGCCCCTAACAACATGTGTCAGTCTGGGTAGATTAGAGAAACAGTTTCATAAACACACATAGCTATAAGGAAAAGTTTTATATACAAGAGGAATGAAACATTGAGAAAGCATCCCAACCCAGCCCAGTCCAAGGTCATAGACTGATACTATCCCATATGTACAATACCGGCCTATAAAGTCTCCTTCTGACTTACGAAGCACATGCAATGACACCAGGACAATCACAAGTCTGTGGGTGCAGAGTTTCGTGTGTCTGGCGGCAGTGGAAGCAGAAGCATCCTGGTGCTGGCAGGGATCTTCCCATGGCTCCTCGCTTCCAGGGCTCAGGGTCCATCAGCAGCATCCAGTGGCAGTAGAAGCATCTCAGCACTACCAGGGGTCTCTCTGTGGTTTCACTGGCCCCAGAGGTCTGCTTCCATCAGGGCAAGCCCATGTGGCTTCTCTGGCTCCTCCAGTCTCCAACAATCAGGATCAATTAGCATGCTGTCATCTCATCTTGACTCAGTCAAGTCTCTCTTCTCCAGTTGGGAAATACTGCAAGACTTCCCAGAATTCTCAGGAGAAAGTCATGTCCACACAGAGGTCTCATTGGCTATCTCCAGATTGACAGGCTAGACTCCACCCTTAGAATCCCAATCATGAAATTGACACAGAAGTACATGACTGCCACACAACAGCAAAAATAATAGCAAAGCTGGAATTCTTTCCTTATAGCATCTGAGCCACGTCTTGATGGCAGAGGTAGAATTGTGGGAAGCGGGGCATTCTGGGTGGCACAGATCATTAAGAGCTCTACTACCAACCACAAAGCTTGCCTGTTTGAACATACCTTGAGGCACCACAGAAGAGAGGTGTGGTGATCTCCTTCTGAAAAGTCTGTCTTGGACACTTACTGGAACATGGTTCTGCTTGGCACTCATGGGTCCTGAGCTTCATCCTTGCCTTGGATCGTCTTTGGGCTGGGGCAAGCTAGAATAGGCACACACTCAGATGGCATTGAGAGTACAGCTTGTCCAGAGAAGATGGACTCTGAATAATGGCATGATGTTATCTGGCATCAAACAGAGTTTAGATTTGTTTGCTAACATGATATCAACCTCCTCACTCAGCGGGACTGTGTTCTTCCTTCCCATTCATCAGAGTGACTAGGGGAGTGATTAGCTTGTCTGGTGCACTGACCATCTCCTTTCCCAGCAGTTTCCCCCCTTGTGTTTTAGGCGGTTCATGTCCTCCTGAGCTCCCACCTGGAGGCTAGAGCAGTGCTTCCCAAAGCAGGTGATAGTGGTCCTGCCCCTGGTGGGCATTGGAATGATCCAAGGTGTTGCAAAAACAGAAACCTACACTTTGTCCTGAATGATGGGCTATGGTACCATACTTTTATTTAACATGCTTTTATTTGGGGGAGGCGTATGTGTTGGGGAGAGGCGCTGAGTAATATCCTCTCCCCCCCTCAAAAAAAAAAAAACCCCAAACAGGTGATAGGCCAGATACATTTGGGAACCTAAGGTCTTCTCTCAAAGCTTCTTAAGCTGTAGGCATTGACCCCATTTGTAGAGGTTGCAAAAAACATGGCACCTGTCAAAGGTTTCTGAACCCTCGACAACAAAAAAGTAATTTAAAATGAAACACATAAGGAATTCGAGGTGTTTCTGGCAGGGGCTGCCCTGGTTTTTCCAAGGGAGTTTCAAGTGGAGAAAGTTTAAGTAGCTATGGTCCAGTCCACAGATCGATGTCCCCAAACTTAGCTGTTCATTGGACTAACATAGGAATCTGGTAAAACTATAGATCCCTGGACTCCTCCTCTTTGGGCATCTGATTCATTAAGTTGCAAAGGAAGTCCAAGGATGTGTATTTTCACCAGATAACCCAAGTGATTATGATGAGCAGCCAAGACAGAAAGCTCAGGTCCAATTCCAATTTCTATGTTCCACTACTTCTCTGAATGACCAGTTCTTAAAACTTCTTCACTATGCCCTCCCACGTCTTCTCTGTCTTTGCCTTCTCGACAAACACCTCTGGCATCAGGAGAGAGAGATTTGACAGAGCCAGAGAGGCTCAAAAGCGTTTCTGATGAAACGCTTTTGTTTTCTGCCTCTCCTGCTGTTGTTTAAGTCTCTGGTTTTTGTCTAGGGAGCCTCTTGAAGCTAAGAAATTAGACCACAAACAGCTGCCATGACAAAGTGGTAGAATATGAAAGCCCAGCCATATCAGGTTGTCAAATGTTTACTTTAGATCACATGATGAAGGGGAAGCGCTGGCAGTTCAGGTCTGCATTCCCTGGTAGAAGGTAGCAGGGGAGCTCTACTTTTCCCAGAGTTCTCATCTGACAAGCCTTTCTGGAGTGGGCCACTCACCCAGGATGAAAGCTTCCTGGCTTCTCTTCCTCGTCTGTCCATCCCCATGGCCCCAGACATTAGGGGTGTTCACTATTGTTTTAACAAACCACCTGTTTTCTGCTCGGGTGCTAGCTGTGAGCATAGCATTAGCTCCTCCTCTCACCCAATGTCTCTGCCTGTCTTTGCCTTTACTCGTGCTTTGAGAAAGGAGCCTTGGTGAGGTACTGCTTATGAACAGGGCCTGTAAGGTCCATCAGCAAGGTTCAGCAGTGTGAAACCATCAGCCACTCTACGGGAGAAAGACTGGGTTTTCTACTCCCATAACAAGTTACAATCTTGTCACCCCACAGGGCCAGTTCCATCATTCTACCTTGGCAACCATGAGGTGGCATATAGGTTATTTATTTGTTTTCCTTTGCGAACACATACACCACCCCTAAGCTGCCTAGGGCAATTTGTTCCCCAGGCCACACAATTGGCACCAGTTGGGTGGGGCAAGTATCTAAAAGCTTAATGACTTACCCAAAAGTTGACAGTCCAAACTCTCCCAGAGATACCTTGGGGAATAAACATGGACAACAACTCCTTCCAAAAGGTCACAGCCCTGAGAAGTGTGAGGAGCTCAGTTCTGTTTTGCATGTAATGGCCCCACCGGGGGCCAAATGGACTGGCCTGTAGCCAGTCTTTGTCCATGTGTTGGACTTTGGTGAAGGTCTGTAATTCTGTGAAAAACAAGATCAAGGAAGTCCCTGCTTTCCAGAATCTTTCAGTCCTATTTCTTTCTCATTCACGGCAGTTCAACCACCATCTCGACACTCATAGCTACTGCTTCCCTCTGGGTTCTCTGAGTTTGGGGGATAGCCCTGTGACCTCTTTCCATGTTCCTTCTACTCTGATCTTTTAAAATCAGCTCAATATGGCATAACCCCAGAAGGTTTCTTTTGCTCAGGAGAACTGAGTATGCACATCAATTTCATATCATCTGTGAAGTTATTTAAAGCTAAAATGAAACTCATCTCACCACCATGCAGTCAATGTTAATTCACAGCAACACTATAGGACAGGGTAGAAGTGCCCTGACAAGATTTTGAGACTGTATTTATGGGAGTAGAAAGTCCCATCTTTTCATTTGAGGAGCAGCTGGTGGTTTTGAACTGCTGACCTAGCAGCCCAAAGTGTAACTCATTACATAATCAGGGCTACGTTTTACTTTTTATAGTATTTAGTGTATAGTGAATCTCTTGTTGATATGCCACACTTGTTCATGCCACACTAATACTCATAATCCCAGCACGACTCTGTGTCTTTATTTGAAAATACTGACATTGGAAATACCATCTGTGGTTAAGTGATATGTATGCATTACTCTTAGTACCTACTCGAGGTGCCCTGCTGGTGTGCTGGCTATGTGTTGGACTTCAGACCATAATACTAGCAACACACATCAGCCGTTTGAAACTCCCTACCATGCCTCAGGATAATGATGATGCTTTTGATTCCTATAAAAAGTTAGTGACTCAAAAATTCCCAGGGGCAGTTCTCTCCTGCCGTGTAGGGTCCTAATGAGTCAAAAATGGACTCAATGGCAGAGAGTTGGGTTTTTGTGTGAGTTCCCACACATGTCTGCTGAAATGAGTTACGCAATCCGGCAGACTTGAGTTCCTCTTCCTTGTCTCTCATCAGGGTTTTGTTGTCTTCAGTATCTGTGATTCTAAGACACTTTGATTCTGAGCCTCAGGTATGAAGAGGCATGCCACAAAGTGATCTCTCTTTTCAGGGCCCAGGCCTGCTTCTGCTAGCTTCTGCCAGCCCTCTGCCCTAAGGGAGATGTTAGCTGCCATTTGGTCTGTGAGTGGCACTGGGGAAAAACATTTGGCTACTTACGAAAAGGTTGTTGCTTCAGACCCACCCAGAGAAATCTCGCAAGAAAAGTCTGGCAGTCTGCTTCTGAAGGAGCCCAGCCATTAAATACCCCATGAAGACAGTCCACATTGATAGAGAGGGGCCACCATGAGCCCTGACTGACTGCAACACACTAACTGGTTTTCTTTGGCTTTAGCAACCATCTGAAGTTTGTTTAGCAGGCATCCAACCTGAATGACAAACCCAACTGAGACCAAACACACCACCAACCTGTTGCTTTCAACTCATTCTGACGCTTCATAGGGTTTCCAAGGCTGTAAACCTTTCCTGGAGCTGAGTGCCTCCTCTTTTTATTTTTCAGAACAGATGGTGGTTTGAACCCCCCACTTTGTGGATTGCGGTACAACACCACCTATCAACTGCCTTGCATTGTTGTTGTGTTTTTTTCTTTTCCTCTAAACAGAGGAAGCGATCTCATTGAGATTCAGTCAAAGAAATAACTGCTCCTTATTCATCTGAGCCTGCCCTAGATGGGAGGAGCAGAAAAGTGCTTCTGTGCACTCCTCCCGAGCAAAGATTCCAGTAGCAGACAGGACAATGAACAGCAAACCCATTTGCGAAGGAGAATCTCAGATTGGACTGGGGGCTGTGACACAACAGACAGGGGATGTGCTAGAGACAGGAGAGCAAGGTGGGCAGGAAGGCTGGAAGGGCCTTGGTGATAAGGAGGTGACATCTGATTAAACCTGGCATTATGGGAAGGTCAAGCACAAGGACCTTCAGGTGGGAACAGTTGGGGACTCTATATAGAATTCCTATTTGGCTTTCAACTGACCTTCAGCTCCAGGGACAATACCTGATCTGAGTACTCACTCTCTGTCAGCAAGTCAATGCTGACAGCTCACAGTGATTATATAGGACAGGGTAGAACTGCCTCTAAGAGTTTCTGAGATGTAGCTCTCCCTAGGAGTAGAAACCCTTATCTTTCTCTTTTGGGGAGAATGGTGGTTTTGAACTATTGACCTTGAGGTTTGCTGCCCAATGAATAACCACTTGGCCATACTCCTAGGTAATAGCTTGACTAGTATTTAAGAAGATAGTAGAATTCTCAGCTTCCATGCAGGAGTCCTGGATCTGCTTCCCATCCTTCATGTACAGCTTTGACCTGCCTGTCATTGAAGGCTTAACCTGTTGCTATGATGTGGAACAATAGTCAGAGTTTTCAGGTGAAGACACACTAGGAAGAAAGATTTGGTGATTTCATTATAGTAATTAGCCCATGCAAACCTAGGTCCCCGTGGTCCCATTCACCACCAATCCTGGGAAATCATCCAGGACTGGAAAGAGGTTCCTTCTGTCATGCATAAGGTGGGCTATGAATCAGGGGCCAATTGACAGTAGCTGACAACATCATCACTTAAGAATCACCAAGAGGCAGACCTGGCACCAAGCACATATCCATGTTAGTTGCTAAAATGCAAGCTAGATGAGGGCAAGTATCTTATGTCTTTTTGTTTCCTGTCATCTCCCACACACCCATGGGAGAATTGCGAATGAAATCAGCATACTGTGACACACACATCTCTGGCTGCCGTACTGAAGAGGCAGCCGTGCTTCCTCTAATTTTGATATTAGAAGACACAGGTTCAGAGGGGGTAATGTGCTTCAGCTGGTTAAGAAGGAGAGCTGGGAGTTGAGCCCAAGCCTGTCAGACTTGAAAGCCATTGCATTTCCCACTGCTTGGTCTAGTACATTTGACCCTTCAGCCTCAAAAGTCTTACCTTGTTAGCATCCCTCTGAGCCAAGATCCAGGCAGGGAGTTAATTTGGCTTTGCTGAACTCTCCCATTCGCCAGGGAAGTGGCCCTTCAGCACCAGCATCATTTGTGGTCCCAGGGATTTCTGAGCTAAGCAGATGCCTTTGACAGGGCCTCAGATCTTTTATTCACTCATTTGTTTATATTTTTAAAAACACATAACAAAATACCTGTAAACTCAGTCATCAATCACGGACTCTGCAGACTTCATGCTCTTACATCTTAGCAAATGTGAAGGAGCTGAGAGGAAGGGAGCGAACAACAGTGAATGCCTACTACCTTGCGGAGGAACAGTTTATGTACGGAATAACTGAATTACTTCAGGAGTCCGGTTGAGAGTACAGTCCTGAGGCCAGGTCTATCTGGACTCAACACTTGGACATTATACATAGGAGGTTTTAGAAAAACTAATATTTCCTACTCTGGAATTTAAAAAAAAGACCAAAGGAGAATCAATGCATTTGAATTGTGGTGCTGTTGAAGAATATTGAAAATACCATGGGTTGCTCAAAGGACAAGCTAATCTCTTTTAGGACAAGTATGGTCAGAGTGCTCCTTAGAGGCATAAATGGTGACATTTGGTCTTCCATACTTAGGTCCGGAGAGGTTAGTCCCTGGAGAAGGATATCAGATTTGGTAAAGTGGAGGGGCAGCTAAAGAGAGGAAGGTCCTTAATGAGATGAATGGCACAGTGGCTCAGGCATAGGAACAAATGTGTCACAGGCCTGGAGTCAGGGTTTAGTTCTGTATGCACATGGTCACGCAGGGTCTTAATTGACTCCATGGCCCCTAACAGCAACAGTGATCTTCCTGACCCTTACTTTCTTACTCAGAAAATAGGACTGTTGAGACCTATTCCTGGGAGTTACTTTGAGATTTTAAAAGAAAAAGCAAAAGAAGGAAGATCACCACCTTAAGACTTTGCAAGGCCCAATCCCCAAGGAATGTGGCTTCTGAAAGGTGATTTTCCTGTATCAAGTCTCAAACATCCACAACAAATGAAACAAAGCCCTAGCTTACTTTCGTAGAGTGTATTTTAATTCATAGTTACCCTGGAAGGCAGGGTTTCGGGACTATAACTCTATGGCAGACAAAAGCCTTTTCTTTCACCCTTATAGCCATGGGGGGGGAGGGGGGCGGTATTGAACTGTAGACCTTGCGGTTAGCAGCTCAATACAGAGGCACTATGCCAAATATCCAGTAACCGTATATTATGTATCGCGACAAAGACATCGCAACCCATTTAACTGCCACATGCTAGCTCCCAATTGAAAATGCCCTCTAATATCCAGACACCCAAATCAGCGCCAACCTATGTCTTCCAGAGTGGAAGAGCACTCCATGCAAAGTCTTTAAATGACTGCCTTTTGAGATGTAGGTCACCAATCCCTTCTTCAAAGGCACCTCCAGGTGTCCTCGAACCACTAACCTTTCTTTGACTTCCAGAAACCATCCAAGTACCCATTGAGCACATTAACCATCCACCATGCAGGGATTCCTATGATGATGTTGGATGCATTCCCATATAGACTGATGTGCCTCTGGGCACAAATGGATGTGATGTATATGTGGCGGGTCATTCTAGTGATGGTAATTAATTAATAGATTCCTGAAGCATCAAAGACCCATAATTGGCTATATTGTCTGTAAAGTGCTGAAGCAACCAAGTTGCTGGCACTGTGTCTTTCTAGTCTATCCAAAGTACTCATGACCCTCACATACTAAAAGATTTTCCTCTCATTGAACCAATTGGACCCACAAATATGCCCCCTGTTTCTGGGCATTCCTTCTGACATCAATGGGTGGGTCATGTCTGAGGAGCAGTCTTTGTCATACTTTGAGACTCATTACCACAATACTGTGCAGGCTCACAAAACCTCTGGACAATGTCATGTGGACCAGTCAATGAAGTGAAGTGAAGAGATGGAACACATTTGCCATTCACTCACTCATTCAACCTATCCCAGTAGACAGACTGAGGCTGGATTCCCAGTGAGAGCATCAGAAGTGCGTCCACTGCCCATCTGTCAGTGGGGGATTGTGTGTGGTTATGATTTCAGTGGAACTTCTAGACTAAGGTGGACTAGGAACAGAGTACTGGCCATTGATTTCCAGAAACCAGTCAATAGAAACCCTGGGGGAGATAAGATTCCAATTCCCAACTGATTATAGGGATGGCACAGAATTGGCCCATCATGACTTAGAAGTGATTGATGAAACCTCCTGGCAACAAAAACTATTGTCCTCTACCCGATCTGTTTCAAAAGCTGGGCATATCATGCAGGGAACTAAATGGAACCCGTGCTCTTAGGGTTTGGGAGAGAAGACAGGTAATATAAGAGCAACAAAGACATCATATTTCAGATAGTGATGGGGTGTATTGTGGAAAAAAAGCAAGACAATACCACTGAGAGGGAATATTGTTGATAGAACAGCACAAATGCCTCTCCAGGCAAGGACCACTTTATGAGATCTGAATTTGCAAAGCAGCCTGGCTTGGATAACTAAGCCAAGTGGATAAGTGAGGAGTGGGGGCCTGGTCTGGAATGGAGAGAGGACCCTCAATTAATTCTCCTCCTTTCCATTTTGGGAAGTTCTAGGCTATAAAGAGCCCCAGGTGCTAAGTGTATGTGATTCAACAAAAGTTAAAAAAAAAAAAAAAAGGAAAAGAAGAAAATCAAAAGAAAGAATGGCAGAAAAAGGTCCGTAAGAGCCAAGTAGTAAGCTTCATCTTTGGTATTTAGAATGATGAAGAGAAGCAATATGTGAAATCCACTTAAAATATGATTTCAGGTTCTAATATACATTTTGAATTTATGGGGAACTGACTTCTGCTATTTATTCAGAGAGCAGAAAATGCATATGCTATGCAGCTGAACGTCGCATGCCATAATGGGACACCTAGCATTTTTCACAAGTGATTGATCGTCCCCGCCCCTCAACAGTCCTTTCCCTAACTGGTACCAAACAGGGAATACATTTCAAGCTTCTGTTGAGTTGAATTGAGTCAAAACCAAAGATACTGCACTGACTTGCCTGCTTTAGTTTTTTTTTTTTTCTTAAAACCCAAACCAAACCAAGGGAACGGGAGTGTCTCCTTCCCTACACATAAAAAGGAGGAACATTCCAACTGGGAGAGACCCTGAGGGTGGGCATGTTAATTGGTATAGTCCCCAGGAAGGTTAACTAGAACTTAATCACTGTTGGATGTCTAGGCGGTGGATCCCAAAATACATACGGAACCAGGAGGGAAAGTAATGGGGCTCTACCCATCTCCCACTGTGCGTCTGATTTGAACATGATGAACCTGTCTGTGGAGCGTAGTTGATCCATCTTCAAAATGAGGAAAACAGTGCGCTGTTGCCCAGCCCCCAGAATAGGCCAGGGCAAAAACTAAGGACCTCCTTTAAATCTGAGTTTAAAGGCAAGTGGATCTTCTTTAAGAAGTTTGATCAAGAATCCCAGGATTAGGAATAAAGAGGGACAGCTAGATGTGGGAGTCTAGACTACTTAGCCCACGTCTTCCTTCAAAGATTATAGATTCCAGTGCTGGGTCTCCTCTCGGCTCTCCTGTGGAACCGGGAGGTTGCATCCCTCCACTTGCGTGACCAACTCCTTTCATTTTGCCAGGACTTTCCTGGTCCCACAACTGGAAATCCTATATCCTGGGTCTCAGGCAAAGCTACATGGTTGGCCATTCTAGTTTCTATGGAGCCCCGAATCATACTTGGCTTAGGGTTTGTGTTAAGGGTGGGTGGGAAGGCAAGGAGTAGTTAAGTGTTTGGCTGCTCACCACAAGATTAGCAGTTTGAAACCACCAGCTCCTCCACTGGAGAAAGAAAGGCTTTCTACTCCCATAAAGAGGAATTCAGAGGGGCAGTTCTCCTCTGTCCTACAGGGCTGCTATGAGGCAGCACAGACTAGATGACAATGCCTTTGTTTTTTTGAGTTTGAGTGGGGGAGGCAGCTGGATGATAGACACATGGAGGGCACAGGGCTGGGCATGCAGTGAACTTTAGTGTCATCTTTCTGGATTGGACTCCCCTAAGGAGTCACTGAAGGGTGCATATGATAATCCACAAAGCTGCTCCCTGAAAGGTTGGAGGCTTGGGCCCTACCACAATACCATGGAGGAGAGCCCTGACACTCTACTTTCAAAAATGCCTTGAAGAACAGTTCTATTCAGACACACAGAGGTCCATCATGAGTGGCAAATATGACATGACACCAGCTGGTTATAGCTGGTCCATGGTGCACTCTTCTTAGGAGCCCTGGTGGCATAATGGACTTGGGCTGCTACCCACAGGACCAGTGGTTCAAAAGCACCAAACTCTTTGCCGGGGATGGTCTCAGAAACCCACAGGGACAGTTCTGCAGGGTCACCGTCCTCTAGGGTCACTATGAGTTGGATGCGACTCAATGACAGTGATTAAAAAATTTAGTATGTTCATCCTATGAATAGTTACGCGATTGATTTGTTTTTCAAATGCACACTCAGATTCTAAGCTTTTGCCTTTGGCTTGACAGTTCGGTAGGCAATTTCAAGAATAGAAGTACAAATGAATATAGCAGTCCATTGACCTGAGAGATGTTTTTCCAACTTGGAGACAATGAGGTTCAGCCAGGTGAGGGATTACCCAAGGCCATAAGTTTTAAAATCAGTTGATCTAAGACTAGAACCTAGATCCTCAAGGAAGAAAGTCCAGATGCTTAACATCATAGAGGGTCTTGCTTGCTGGGGCCTGTCTTGCCTTTAGGCACTCTGGTGGTGTAGGGGTTATGTGCTTGGTTGAGAACTACAAATGTAGCAGTTTGAAAACAGTTCTTCTAGAGAAAAACAGGGCTTTCTACTCCTGTAAAGCGGTCAGTAAGAATATTTAATTCAGAGAAACCCAACCCACTGCTTTCAAGTCATTTCTGACTCATAGGGTTTCCCAGACTGTAAGTCTTTAACAAGAGTAGACAACCTCATTTTCCTCCCTTGTGGTTTTAACTCTGTGGTTAGCATCTCAAAGCATGTTCCATACGACTACTTGGGGTTCTTAGAGACAGGAAAAAACCTTCAATTGGATTGGCTGCCAGATATTCTGAGTTTTATTCTAACACCAGGTTACTCTTCCCGTACCATTTCTTCCACATGTTCTTTTCATTGTTTAAACTTTGGTTATATTAGGTAAGTATTGGGCCACTAATCATGAAACCAATGGTTCAAACCTCCCAGCCTCTCAGAACAAGAAAGATGAAGCTACCTGCTCCCTTAGAGATCTACGGTCTTGGAAACCCCAGCTTGCTAGAAATGTGGGACTATCTGCTTCTTTAAGTAGGTATAGTCTTGGAAACTCAAACTCTACCCTGTCCTATAGGGTTCATATGAGTCTGCATTGACTCAGCGGCCATGAATTTTATTTCCTAGCAGCCCTAGTGGAGTAGTGGGCTCTTCCACTAGGCTGCTAACCACTAGGTCAGAAGTTCCAAAGCACCAGCCTCTCCCAGGGAGAAAGGCGAGGTTTTCTACTCCCTAAAGAGTTTGTCACAGAAACTCACACAAAGAGTTCTCCCCTGTCCTACAGGGTCCCAGTGAGTTGGAATTGACTCTAGGGCAGTGCGTTAGTGAGTGATGAGTCAGATTTTTTTTGGATTTTCCAGTCAGATAGTGTTACAAGAATGCCATTTGCTGGACTTGCTTATTTAGGAGGCACTTTGAGCATCCTGTTTAGTGCAGGATGGGTTGCGCAGGGCCTATGAGGAAGTCCTAGAGAGTGAGACCCAGCCTCTGCCCTCCAGGGGCTCACGGTGTGGCTGGAGATCTCAGCAGGGCACATGAGCACAGGGAGAGGCAGGCAAGATCAGTGGAGGTACTGGGTGAAGTCAAAGGGCAGGGAGGAAACATCACACAACTTCCCTCGGACAAATTCCAGAAGAAGATGGGGTTCAAGGTAGGCCTGCACATATCTTTCAGTGCCATTCAAGCCTTTGAAGAGGCATGAGCATAATTCTCCCCAGGCACATGAATCTGAAAACATTGGTCCACACTAAGTTTTGATTCTGATTCCAATAACCTCAAACACAAACTCGCTGCCATCAAGTTGATCCCAACTCCTAGCAGTCTTTTGGACAGGATAAAACTGTTCCTGTGGGTTTTCTAGATGAACTCTATGTAGGAGTAGAAACCTTGCCTGTCTCCTGTGGAAGTGGCTGGTGCTTTCGAACTGCTGACCTTGTGGTTAGCAGTCCAACTTGTGACCACTGCTCTACCTCAAGGACTCCTTTCTTAATAGACACACCATGGGGGAATTGTAGAGAGGAAAGACATTTCTTTTCTCACAGTTCTGGAGGCTACGAGGCCTATTCAGGTCCTTGTCTACTCTATCTGTGAATGTCTCTTAGTTTCTTGTCAGTCAGCAATCCTTGGACATGCCCTATTCTTGGTGCATCTTGGCATCTGTCTTCCCGTGGTGTCTATGCCAGTCTTTTTCTAACTCAAAGTTGATTAGGTTTAGGATCAACCAGCCCTCTACTTGTTGGACCTGATTAACAGAAAGAAAACTCTATTTTCAAATGAGGTCTTATCAATAGGTTCAAAGGCCAGCAATTCAAGACATTCTGGGTGACAGGGGACACAATTCAATCTATGACAAATGGGCAGATCCCGAGTTGGAGCTTGTTGGGGTCATCTTCTTTACATGCTCTTCTCTCTTGATTTTATGTTGAAAAAGCCTGTGGGTGTTTTTATCTCCTCCTGCTATCATTTTTTCTGTATTATTCTCTCTCCGCTGTCTGCCTCTCCGACTCCCTTCTCTCCTCTTTTCTTTCTCCATTTAAATGAATCAGTGTTTTTGTTGACCAGGCCCAACATGTCTCTCTGGAGCAAATGGCCTAGTTTGGTTGCAATTTGGTCTCATTTCCAAGTGTGCAGCGATGGCATGTCTAGACCCCATCCATAAACAAGTGGTGCACACTCTGCATTCGTCACAGAACCAGTTTCATTAAGATGGTGCAGGAGAGAATGACACTAGATTTTGATGTGAATGGAAATCCAGGAGATTTTTATGGATGAGGGAGTGATTGACATGTTAATAAACAGCGGAAAATGTTTTGGTTTGCTTTCTAGTTATTCTTGTATTTCCTATTGGGCACCTGTTGCTGACCAGCATCTGTCTGTTCTGTCCAATGCACCCACGTCTGCTGATAATTGCTATTTATACTTCATTTATAAAGAAATCCTGGAGGGACATTTGAACACCAATCTGTACCATCTACTTTCATTTTTATTCAGATCAACTACCATATTCCTCAGGCTGAAAAGAAGGAAAATACGTGTGTGAGTGTGTGTGTGTATAGATATCTCTCTCTCTCTCTGTATATATATTCCCCCATCCCCACCAACTTGACATTTCTTTGAGATGTTTTCTAAGTGATTTTATTTCTGGGTGTGGGGAGCCTGGCAAAATAATAGACTTTTCAGTGTTTGGTGCAAATTCTCCTATCCCATGTATAGGATCTTTTCAGGTTAACCAGTTTTCCTGATGCTCCTCCGTGTATCAACAGAGCCACCCTTCCCTGAGGATTTCCAGAAAACCCCCTGTTCTCCCCATACCTTCTCTCCATGTGAGTGCCTGCGCCCCCTGGATTCAAGAATCTCTCTCAGAATTCAGAGGCAATGCTATTATTACTGTTGCTAACAATAGCTCATGTCCACAGCAGGGAAGAACAATTAACAAATTCATGAATTGTGTTTGTTTACATGTCTGAGCGCAAGGCTAATTATTTAATTAATGTCTTCTGTCTTGAGCAGAAGTGTCAGTGCACGGAAATGCCACTGAGTTGTAAACAAGGTGAGGCTGGAGAAAGCCCCACTTACCTCTGATCGCTGGAGACGTGCACTTTCCTAAGGGTTCCAGTTTGCGGTAGGGGGTCATATCTTAATTCCAACCATTAATTTTGGAAATATTTGATGATGATCGAATCCAGGAAATTATCACATGCCCCTTTTTATTTACTGTGAACTATTTGTTCAAACGCAGTGTACTCTCATGATTATTCCAGGGGTATCACCCACTTTGGGAAACACCGGTGTAATTTTTATAGACACCGAGTGCGATAGGTTTCTCATAAAGAGCAGCTGGCGGATTCAAACCTCTCTGATCTTTGGGTTAGCAGCCCAGCACCAAACCATGGTGTAACCAGGGTGCTGCTGTGATTAGGTGCCATTGAACTGGTTCCAGCTCATAGCGAGTCTCTGAACAACCGAATGAAAGAATGACGGTTGCATACAGTCGTTCTAATGTTTGAGGCCCTTGCTGGAGTCTGTCTTTCTCCTCCATGCTTTGCTGTCCCTCTACTTTATCTTGATCTTCAGCAAGGACCTCAAATCCTCCTCACTTTTGCAAACAAGGTTGTGTCATCTGCATATCGCAGTCAGTTAATAAGCTCCCTTAAATCCTGATGCCTCATTCTTCATGTAATCCAACTTCTCGGATGCTTGGCTCAGCAAACCGATTGAATGTGTCTGGTGAGAGGATGCCAACTTTTGCTCATTTTGAACCATTGCAGTATCCCCTGGTTCTGTTCACACAGCTACCTCAGAGCCATGTGTAGGTATCACAGGAGTACGATGGAGTGTTCTGGTATGCCCATTCTTCTCAAGGTGGTCGTAGTTTTTGAAAATCCACACAGTAAATACCTTGACGTAGTGAAGGAAACACAAATGCTTTTGTGGCATTTTGTGCCTTTCAAGCCAAGATCCATCTGCATCTGGTTTGACCTTGGGGCCGTTCCCTGTCAATGCACTGCTGCAGCTGTTTTTGGATGATGTTTAACAAAATTTCACTTACGTGCACTATCAATGATGTTATTCTAGAGTCTGCTTACTCTGCTTGATCATCTTTCTTTGAAATGGGCATAGATATGGATCTCTTCCAATTAGTCATCCTTGTAGCTGTCTTCCAAATTTCTTGGCATAGATGAGCTAGTGTTTTAAGTGCTTCATCAGCTTGTTGAAACATTTCAATTGGTATTCCAACAATTCCTGGATCCGTGTTTTTGGCTAATGTTTTGAGTGCAGCTTGGGTTTCTTCCTACAGTACCTTGGTTTTTGCTTATATGCTATCTCTTGAAATGCCTAAATGTCAACTAGTTCTTTTTGATCTAGTGACTCTGTCTTTCTTCTTTTATCTTTTGACACTTCCTGCATCGTTCGATCTTTCAATTTTGAAACCTGAGGTTGAAACTTTTCTTCAGTTCTTTAAGTTTCAGGTAAGCTGAACTTGTTATGTTTTGGTTTTTAAAATCTAGGCCTTTGTGTATTTCATCACATTAGACTTTGTCTTCTTGAGCTGCCCTTTTAAAATGTTCAACTCTTTTATTTAATCATGTTTCATTAGCTAAACTCACTTCTGACATCTATACTGTCCTTTTTTTCCCCTTTCCTGTATTTTTTTCTTTCTTCATGTATGATGCTCATGGGTTAATCCCACAGCTCATCAAGTCTCCTGTCATTAGTATTTAATGCACTAATTCAAATTTGGGTGACATATTTTAATGATAATAATTTAGCCCTGCTGAATTTGTTTTAATTTCCTTTAGCTTTCATCTGAATCCACGCATGAGGTTCAGATGGTCTGTTCTGAAGTTAGCTTCTAGCCTGGTTTAAACTGCTGATAATGCCCCTTTTCAGCATCTCTTTCCACAGGTGTAATCAATTTTCTTTCTGTGCATTCCATCTGGAAAAGTCCATGAGTCTAGTGGCCTTTTGTGTTGTTCAAAGAAGGTGTTTGTGACAAAGAGCTTGCTGGGCTGGCAAAGTTCTGTCACACAATCTGCAGCCTCGTGCCTCTCCCAAGACTCTAGTTTCCAATGAATGGTCCTCTTTGTTTCTAACTTTAGAATTAAATGGCCATTAATTGTGAATACATCTTCATTGAGTGCTTGATCCATTTTAGACAATGGACTTTGATAGACTGCTTCAATTTCTGCATCACTAGCTTTAATGAGTAATGTTTGTATTGATTTGTTTTTCTCTTTAGTGTGAGGATAGATATTACCTTATCCCAGATATCATAGTGTTTCATGATAATCCATGGAATGTCCTTTTGGATGATAAATGCAATGTTCTGCCTCTTGATTGGGACATTCCCAGCCTAATCCACCATGTGCTTTTTTGATTCAAAATGACCAATACCCATCCATTTCCACTCTCTCCATGCTCAAACTATCCATCTCCACATGTGCTGTATCATTTTCAATGAATCCCCTTCTTCCTAGTTTCATCCTTCATCCAGCCCATGTTTCCATGACCAGTCCATATTTGCATCTGTTTCATCTCATTTTTGAGTTGTACTCCATCAGCAAATGAAAGTCTCCAAACCCTTTACTCCTGCATGCTTTACTCCATCCCTGTCCCTGTGGCCACTCTGCTTTGAGAAGGCAGCTCTTTCTCAGTCATATTTTGAGTGCTTCTGGCCTGACGGGCTCATCTTCTGGTGCTATTTTTTGCGATGTCTGCTTCTATTCATTAGATTTTCAGTAGCTCAGAATGCTTGGATGCTCTCTGTAGGCTTTTCTGTGACTAATACCTCTGGACAGCTGATTCCTTTTTGGCTGTCCAGCGTGTGGTCTCTGTCTCTGGAAACTCAGCTGAAACCCTTTAAATTTGGGTGTCCCCACGGTTATTTGAATTACATACCCTTCAGCATTGTAGCAACACACAAGTCACCACAGTATGACAGGCTGACAGACACGTGGTATATATTGATGATTAGTTATTGTAATAGCATTTATACTAACTGGAAAAACTCTTCAAATACCCCAACAGAGGCTGTGTTATATGTGTTAAATGAGGCAATGATGGATCTGAGTGGCCTAAATTCAATAACTTATGCTTTCATGAGAACACAACCATATACAGAGACAGGAAGGATTGAAGCAATGGTACCAAAGCCCCGGAACACCAGAGGTTACTGTAGCTGAGAGAACTATAGACAGACCCTTCTCTCAAGGTTTCAGAGGATGCCTGTCCTGGTCTCTAACTGAATTTCAGACTTCTACACGCCAGGGAGCAGGTTCTTGAAAATCTTCCACTGATGACCTAATGAATCACTACAGAGCAATGTCAGATAGAATGCCCAAAGATAACCCCTTCAGGTTAGAAGGGGCTTAACAGATGGCTGAAGAAGAACACCCTAAGAGAAGCAACCATAATGACACAGATGGAGTAAATTTTCTGTTGGGGCATGATGCAAAATGAGAAGGAACAGTTGCAAGTAGCTATTAACAGTTGAACAGAGCATGGGCAAACCAGTTAGTGCAATAATAGCTTTCAACAGTGGTGGGGATGGCACAGGACCGTGTAACATTTTCTTCTGTTGTACATGAGGTTGACTCATAACCTTACGATGACAAGAAATAGAAAGAGAAGAGAAGCGAGTGGTGTTTTGGGATAAACCATAGGTTGCTTCCCTCAAAGTTGACTGCACTCCTGGGTGCTGGGCTCACCAGAGCTTCTGGACCTACATGATTGCACTCCCCTACTAATACTGTAGAGCAGTGGTTCTCAACCTGTGGGCCACGGCCCCTTTGGGGATCAAACAACCCTTTTACAGAGGTCGCTTGATTCATACCAGTAGCAAAATTGCAGTTATGAAGTAGCAATGAAAATAATTTTATGGTTAGAGTGGGGGGATTGTCATCACAACATGAGGAACTGTATTAAAGGGTTGCAGTATTAGGAAGGTTGAGAACCACTGCTGTAAAATTAACTGAAACAAAAGGGACCCTGGGTTGTATGATTTCCAAGGGGTTGGGCTAACAGGGCTGGCCAGGCAAACCCCCACTCTTGACTGTGAAGACTTTGGTCTATGTTGATAAATTTTCTCCTAAACGTCATTGAATGAAAAGTTCAAGTGAGAGGTCTCTCTCTTATTCCCATGGGCAGGGCAGAGGCTCCAAAGCCACCAAAACACTTGCTAACTGACGTTTGTAGAAGAATAATACATTAATTGACATTTGTGCTGTGTGCCCTTTAATGTTCCAACCACGTATGCTTTCTGCATTGCAAATCCCTTGGTGAGCTGGTCTTTGCTGACCTTTGGACTCTGTAGTGGTCCTGCACACCAACCTGGGAGCCATTTTTTTAGCCACAAGACAAGGCCCTGGTGTATCTACTCAATGCGTGACTGAAGATGAAATAAGACTCTCTCCTCTTATTTGCACTGCTGATTTATTAGCTCTGTATTGATTAAAGATCATCGTGCATGATTCGTTTTCCATCCTAAGTAAGGGTATTCTGTACCTGGCATCGTGACTATGAGGTATTGATTTATGATGATCTGTAAGTAAATAAATAAATAAAACTTCCCAACCCCCCAGAAGACTTTTGTTCTAAAAAAAATTATTTTTGCTGGTGGTGATGGGTGTGTAGGTGGGACTGCATATTCCTGATAGGTTTGGAAGGATACTCATTCATCCTAATCAGAATCGATGAATTACAACTTCTCCCAAGAGACTTGCTTGCCCATCAAAGGAGAAGGGTAGGGAGGGGAGAAAAGATTTAGATGAAAATAGGTGAGGAAAGTCCCTTTTAATATCTATTATTTTATAATTGTCCGGGTATAGAAGGATCTCTAACTATATGTAGCTGTTGGGTGACACAGGGCTCTGGGTATTTCCCCCCACTTCTTTAGCATGGCAGTCCTTGGAACTTTCTCTGCATTGTGGGAGAGTGCCTGCGAGCATTTACAGCCAGTTTGGCAGATGCCTGTCCAGAAATGTACATGCATTATGAAATTGTCAACTCTCTGAACCCAAAGTCATTAATGACTGCAAATGGATCCCCTCAATGAGCAAAGTCAATCAGTAATAAACAATGGCAACCCCACAAACCTTTAGGCCTTAATTTGGCATCATTCCGTGGACCTGGGTTCTGTCTTGTCACCTTGAACTAGTGGTTCAGGTTTTGTTTTCGTGTATTGGTTTTCGATTAGAAGATTGTCCTCCAAGTTTCTAGATGGGATTCTTTTTTCTCTTTTAAACTTTGAAATCTGACAACTCATTAATATTGCTTACCTTGGTTTTGCCTCTTAGGAATGCTGGCTCGAGGAGCATATGATAAATTAAAGGACTCCATGCAGGTAGCAAACCTCCATTATGCCTGCTCTACCATGTAAGCTAGAAAAAGCGCCTCATCCCTGGAAGAGTACATGATGCTTGCTAAAGTGGAGGATCAACTGCAGAGAGGAAGTGTCCTCCCTGAGATGGATGGACACAGTGGCTATAGCAATGGGCTGAAACAGAACAGTGGTTGGGAAGGGTGGGCAGGATTAGCAATGTTCTGTTGTATGGAGGATCAGAGGACTGCTCTGGGTTAGTGCAAAGTGGATGGCGCCTGACATTAGCAATGACATTGATAAGGGCACTCGCATAGGAAACTCGTGATCAGAACCATTGTGCCTTTTGTGCCATGCTGCTCTTTAGGATCCTTTTCTTTGTATGTTGCCAATTTTAGATTTTCGTTCATGTAAGCATGCCTTTCTCTTCCCCTGTTTAAAAGATAATTGCCATAATCATTCTGATGGACCTGGTGAAAGAAAAGAATAACCACAAATTAATATTGGGACACAGCATGATTTGAATGCGGCCCCTGAAGTTTACGGACATGTTGGAAGCATGTAGACTGCTGCATTTAGAGTGGCATTTAGTGTTGTGTCAGTTTATGAACGTCCTCTACTTATAAAGAGGAAGTAGTTTCCATCAGCCTCAACAAACATGTATTATGTCCATGTCTACATGACAGCAGCAGTCAGAAGTCATTCTCTTTTTCTCTGTGTTCTGCTGATAGCTTTAGTTTGAGTGTGAGGGATGAACAGTTCATGCATTTACTGCACAAAGTTGAACTTAGGACTCATCACAAACAGTTGGGCTTCAGATCTGACCGTGCATAACACCTGGGAGACCTTCGGGTTCTCAGCCCATTGGTGTGCTCTGTTGAATCATTTACCTTCAGAGCCGCAATCAATGTTAATTCTGGGAGAGACTTCTAGAAGTCAAAGACAGGTCTTATTCATCTTCATACACCTAGTACCTAATGCAGCAGAAGGGGCTGCTGGGTGGTGCTTGACTGCTCACAGACAGCGTGGGCGTTTTAGTCGACACCTTAGGCAGCTCAGAAGAAAGAGCTGGTGTTCTACTCCCTTAAAACCAGCCATTGAGAACCCTGTGGATTTCGGTTTCATTTTGACACTGTGTTTTGGAATTGACTTGACAGCCACCAGTATTGGTAAGTTAACGACTAGGGAAAGGAAGGAAGGTATTTTAGTAGATGTCACGTGACATTGTTGCTGTTATTAGGTGCCATCCAGCACGTTTCTACTCAAGGCAAGGCAAGCATATGTTCACTAGAACGAAAGCAGACCCTGTCCTGCATCCTCAGAACTGGTACTGTGTTTGAGCTTCCTGTTGCAGGTACGGTGTCGATCCATCTCTTTGAGACAGTTCCTCTTCTTTGTTGCATCTTCCACTTTATCAAGTATGACGTCCTTTCTTTGGGACTGCTCTCTCCTGGCAACATGTCTAAGGAACTTGAGACGAAGTCTCACCAATCTTGCTTCTGAGGGGCATTCTGACTGTACCGCTTCTGAGATGGATTTATTTGTCCTTCTGGCAATTCATTGTACTTTTATTATTCTTTGCCAGCACCGTGTTTCAAGTATGTTCATTCTTCTTTGGTCTTCCTTGCGCAATGGCCAGCTTTCACATGCAACCGATGCAATTGAATCCAAATGTACATCTTACCAAGATCCCTAGGTGATTCTTATAAATGCACAAACCCACTGCTGTCGAACTGATCAGAAGCAACCCTCTGTAGTGTCCCCAAGAGTGGGCATCCTCATGTGAGAAGTAACCTCATCTTTCTCCCACCGACTGCCTCATGGGTCTGAATGCCACTTTCAGTTTCATGGCATTAAAGGTCAGGATTAAGTGTGTGAAGCTTGTTGGGGGAAGTGTGTGATGGACTGATCATTTTTCCAGGGTTCAGAGAAGGCTTTACATAGTAGATGGGTCTTAAGAAGAATCATGAAGGTAGGATGGAAAACCCAGGCTTTGACTGGTTCTGCCACTTATTGAAGTTTTGCAACTCAGACTGACTCAGGGTCTGCATTTTAATAAGATTGTGTGTGGACATAGAAGCCTCGCTGGCATTGCAGGAAGGAGTTGGGTTGCTCATCTTAAGGACAGCAGTTCAGACCCATCAGCTGCTTTGTGGGAGAAAGATGAAGCTCTTTACCTCCTTAAATATTTACAGTCTCAAAAACACTATATTGAGTCCCTATGTCACCGTGGTTAGGTGCCAGTGAGTTGATTCTGACTCAGACAGACTACATGCACAATCAAAGGAAACATTGCCTGCCCTATCCTGTGCATTCCTTACAGTTGTTATGTTTGAACCTATTGTTGCAGTCACTGTGTCAACCCATCTTGTTGGTTGAGGATCTTCCTCTTTTGGGGTGCTGCACTACTTGACCAAGCACAAGGTCCTTCTCTAGGACCAGGTCTCTTCTGATAACATGAGCTGGAGTCACACCAGGACAGATTTCTTGGTTCTGTTCAGTATTCTTCGCTAGCACCTTAATTCAAATGCATTGATTTTTTTTTTATTTTCCCTTATTCAGTGCCCAACCTTCACATGCACGTGAGGCAGTTGAAAATACCCTGACTTGGGCCAGACAAATTTTGGTTCTCAAGTTTACAACTTTGCTTTTGAGCACGTTAACTTAGTCTTGTGCAGTGGGGTCCCTCTGAGTCTGTATCAATCCGATGACAGTGGTTTATGTATTTATAAGAATCTTAGTAAGATGTAGATTCAGTTCATTTGTGGTGGAAATGCAGTTCTTAGCAGGTGATAGAATCAGAATGAACCAGTCAATGCCCTGTAGGCAACCGCATTTCCAAGGATACCATTAGAACCACGACTTCAGACTTGGTAAGGCCAGCACTTTTTAGCTCCCAAGTAGTTGTTCTCATCAGATGTTGAGTTCGTTGTGTAGGAAAAGCTACACAAGCAAGTTCAGGGAAAGGGTATATGATTATGGGAACAAACTCACAGATCCAAGAAATAAAAACTAATCAGGCCTCAAGGGAGTTGGAGTTTCACATCTGCTAGGAGTGAAAATCACCTCTCGCTCTCCATAAGAGAGTGGAGATTTGGCTTTTCAAATTCCTTCTACTGATACACAACCTCCAGAGTTTCTTATTCCTGCGCCTCCTTAATTCCTCTATGTTTTGAGTGATTTCACTCTGCTTGTTCCTGCTTGTTCCTGCACCAGTGTGGCTGCATACTGCCAAGGTTTGATTAGCCCTCAAAGTGCTATGGCCCACGACAAAACAAGTGTTATTGTTTGTGACTCTTGGATATGAACATTCTCTCAGGAGAGTTTAAATGAATCAGTCACTGGCCAGGCTGTGGGTTAAAGAGACTTGATAGTCATCTTGTCTGACTGATCAAGGCTGACCAGAGATCAAGCAGATTCTTCCAGAATATGTGAAAATTCACGCTATTTAGAAAGGATTATGGCTATAGTTCTCATTCCATCGAGTCAATTCTGACTCCTAGTGCTTTTATGGGACAGTTTAGAACTGCCCCTTTGCATTTCTGAGATGAATTCTTTATGAAAGTAGAAAGCCTTCTCTTTCTTCCAGGAAGCTGATGGTTTCAAAATGCCATACTTGCAGTTATCAACCCAGTGCAAAACCCACTATATCATGGGTGTAGTATACCACAGTCTCCATGCCTGGGAGAGTCTTTCTATTCATAGAACTTCTACAGGGTAGACTAGAACAACCCATTTGGATTCCTGAGACTACTACTCTTAATAGGAACAGAAAACCTCACCATTCACCTTTGGAATCGACTGGTGTTTATTCTACCATGGTTGTAGTAGCCAGCATTAGGCTGCTAACATCAAGTTCAGCAGTGAAAAAATTACCAATTTCTCTTTGGAAGAAAGATGAGGTTTTCTGATTCTGTAGGTATTTACAGGCTCAGAAACCCACAGGGGCAGGTCTACTCTGCCCTTTATGATAGCTATAAGACAGAATTGCTAATGATAATGAAAGTGCATATGAGCAGACCACATAATAAGAGACATCCAGTGAAGATAGGTAGGAGAATAAGAGAAGTCACAGGGAAGGAGTCCTTCCTCAGAACTACCTGAAGGTTTTCCTGGATGCACTATGTCCAGAAAACTGATTCAAATGATTGATTTTGCCCACTGTCATATTCTGAGCTACATAAAATCTCCCAGTTACTTCTGTAGCTCCAGGTAGGTTACAGAAGAATCTGATCTTCTGATTAGAGTATGAGCTGAAGGACCTATGTAAAGACTTTCTTCTTCACTGTTCATCCTAATTGCTTATGCAATGGGTAAGATTGTTGCCTCTATGAGAGTGAGGTTTTCTGGGAAGTCCCAGGGGTTAAGCACCCGGCAGCTAATAGAGAAGATGGTGGTGTCAACCCATCCAGAAGCACATCAGATGACAGATTTGGTGGTTTGATGTTCCCCAAAGGTCACAATCATGTATGGGGTATGATTGTCCTCAGCAACATGTGGGGTCACCATGAGTTTGAAGCAACTCCATCACAACGGGTAGCATCTTCTGAATTTTGTTTTACCATGAATAGGAAGGAGAGTGGCAGTCTAGCCAAAACTGCTGTCAGTACGTGATGCCTTCTAGATAACTTTGGATCATTGTAACCCTACTTACAAGAGGATGCAACGCTGCCAGATCCTGTGCCATCCTCAAATGTGTCACTTAAAATGTTTGAGTCCATTGCTATCGCCAGTATGTCAATCCAGCTCATTGAGTGTGTTTCTCTTTTTTTACTCACCCTCTGTTTTAGTAAGCATGAGTTCCTTCTCCAGAGACTGTTCCCTTTAGATCACCTATACAAAGTATATGAGACAAACTTTGACCATCCTCTTCTCTGTGAGGCATTATGGTTATCCTTCTTTCAAGACAGATGAGTTTTTTGGCAAAGAATCATATGTTTAATATTCTTCACCAGCACCTTAATTCAAAGGCATCAAATCCTCTTTGGTATTTCTTATTCACAGTCCAACGTTTGCAAGCACACGAGGCAGTTGAAACTATTTTTGCTTGGGCCACTTGCTCTTTAGTCTTCAAAGTGATAGACCCTGGCTTAGTTTGGCCCATAGAATCTGTGGACTTGAGTTTTGTCATTCCTCCCCTCTTCCCAAATTTCAGTTCTTTCCAGTGAAAAAATGACGAATGTGGTGTTCTATTTTGGGTTTCTAATTTCAGGTCATTGCACAATGTTTAAAACATAAAGGGAAGTTAAAACCCAGGGTTACCACTTTCAAGGCTGGACACCTGAGAATCTTAGCAATTTCCTTAAATAAGGAAATTCATTGACTGTTCAATGAATACTTATGGAGTGCTTTCCCTGGGGCACAGGAGCCCTGGCGGTGCAGTGAACCATTCAGTGGGTTGCTCAGGCTGCCCACAAGGTTAGCAGTTGAAAATCACCAGTTAGCTTTGCAAGTGATCCATGAGGCTTTCTGTTGGCATAAAGATTACAGCCTCAGAAACCCTACCCTATAGGGTCCTATGAGTCAGAACAGACTCCATGTTGGTGAGTTTGCTTTTTGGGTTCCCCATGGTAAGCACTCATCTAGGTATGGATACTTTGCTAATGAATATGCCACATATGCCCCCGAACTCCTGAGACTTCCTTTGGAGTAGTAGAAGCAGCCAATGGATATGAAAATACATGAGATACAGTCTCCTGGTGAACAGCTGGGGTGTTTCTTCAGTTGCTACAGTCAAGGTGAACATCAGTTGCATGAGCATGCCTTAGAGTCACAGGTCATCAAGCCTGGGCTGACATGCTGAAAAGACCCACTCATGGCCCTTGGGTTGATCTCATCTTTTCTAGGCTTCATTGAGAGCACATGTAGCTTGTTGCTAATAACAGCTAGTCAAGTTGAAAAAAATGCTGATGTATCTTGGCATCTTTACTACGTATCCTTCGAGGATTTTATGAAGGGGTACATCCTTGGTAGTTGAAGGTCCCTGTGGTTCCCAGTGTGGGGGGACTTGAAGGCACATGACACATCTGGCTCAAGCCAACTGAGGACAAATGGCCATTTGGAGTTACTGAGCTGAAGCTCTGTCTTTTACTGTATTTTCTTCATTCATCAGGAACTTGACACTCATGGGTACCCTGGTAGTGGAGTGGGTAGAAGCTGGTCTGCTAAACTCAAGGTCAACAGTTCAAAGCTACCAGCCACTCTAAGGGAAAAAGTTAGGACTGTAAAAAGTTAACAATCTCAGAAATACACAGGGGCAGTTCTAACCTGTCTTGTAGGGTCACGCGGAATCACCATGGACTTAATAGCAGTGAGATTTTTTAATGAACACCCACAGAATTTGGCATTCTTAACCCAAAACACCCAAACCTACTTCCCCAGCATGAATAGCTACCTTTGTGTACATGTGGATTTGCCTATGTGTGTATATGTGCTTAGATGCCCTGTTAGGCCCAGGAAGACACAGTACTCAGGCTCAGTAATGAACCCATATGAAAATGGTGAAGCACTGGATGATT
Source organism: Nesogale talazaci (assembly GCA_004026705.1). NCBI lineage: Eukaryota > Metazoa > Chordata > Mammalia > Afrosoricida > Tenrecidae > Nesogale > Nesogale talazaci. The sequence goes on along the minus strand of PVJH01009319.1, from coordinate 12,617 downwards.
AGTATTAAGGTGGATGGTTTGAACCCGAACAGAGGTACCACAAAAGAAAGGAAGGCCTGGTGATCGACTTTCAACAGATCACACCCCCTGAGAATACCCTCATACACTTGGGGTCACCATGAATCAGAATTGATTTGACAGCATTGAAAGAGAACCCAGCTATAGATATGGTGTTGTCAGATGCCTTCAAGTCACTTCTGCCTCCTGGTAACCTGATGTGAAAGAGAAGGAAACAATGCCCGCTGTTGCACCAGCCTCCCAATTGTCCTTATGCTTGAGCCCAGTGTTGCAGATAGAGATATTAAGAGTATGTGCATCAGTGATGAGTTAAATGCTGATTTTTGGTATTGTGCATCTCATGTCTTTGGTTAAACTAGCATCTTAGTGGACTGATAGTACGAGTCTCCCTTGAGTAAGAAAAGTTTCTCTGGACGGTACTTCCAAGAAGTGTTTCATCTTGACGATGCAGGAGATATATGGGCACCGTACACCCAATTAGAGATTCCATGATATATAGACCTGCTCCACTCCCTTTAATTGGTCCACCCGAGCTTGTTTGGCCATGGGGTTGCTTTCTGGGGCAGAACATCGAATCGTTTTTCCAGGCGTTTGGAAATACTCATTGGAGCCACCTCTCCCAACATTGAAATATAAGAGTCACAGAAAGCCACGCGTACTTGTGGAAGTTTCAAGCACATTATCACTCACTTACAGGCACTAATGACTCCAATAATGCAGTGAAGTTTAGCATAAATAGGCTCATCATTAAAGTTGATGGCAGAAGTATAAACAAGGCCCACACTATTACATTTGCTATTTGTTCGTTTTGTGTCTGGAATTACCCTGCTGTCTCTCGCCTTCTCTTACTGGGTTTTTATAAACCACAAGAGAATGTGGTTATCATTTTTTGTGTGTTTGTTGTTGTTGCTATTGTTGAGCCCACAAGAAGAGTTCATTTTTCAAAGTCTTCCTTCCCAGAATATGGGATAAGCAAACGTAGGCCCGAGGCTGGTGGCTGACTAGTCACTGGTCAGGTAGCATTTCAATGGTACGATGGTTTTACAGAAAGAAAACAAACCAACAAACAAGAGGAACAACAAAACTGGCAGTGGATTTGGGAAAGGAGGGTAAGTAAACATCTGATTGGATGGCCTTGACAACACCTCACCTTGCTGAGACTTTGTGGAGAGAGATGGGCCAGCGGTGAAACAGCAGTGGGCATGGGGCTCCCCATTGAGAGTGTTACAGATGCGGACCAGGGGGTCACGATTGGTAGGTGGAGGCTTCTGCTGGTGCCTCTATGTTCCTTTGTAAATTGGAGGCTGTAGTAGGCATGTTCTGAGGATTAACTATGTACATACATATACATTGCTTAGGGCAGTATTTGGCACAGATAGAGATAGAGGAAGGTTTGGGTTTAGGGACAAATGAATGATGCAAAAGGCTAAGTGCATTATTAATAGCGGTAAGGTAAGGTTGGTGCTCATTTAAGAAGTGTCCCTCATGAAAAACCTGCTGATCTATGTCCAAAAAATTACAGCCAATCAAAATCCTGTGGAATGCTGTTTTACGCAGATGCATGGGGCCACCATGAGTCAGAGTTGATTTGATGGCAGCAAACTAAAACATTAAGGAGCCCTGGTGGCAGAGTGGGTTAGGAATTGAGCTGCTGACTACAAAATCAGTGGTTTGAACCCACCAGTGACTCCATGGGAGAACTATGAGGCTGCCTGCTCCCATAAAAGGTCCAAGTTTTTCTAAGCTCTAAGAGGGCTGCTCTATTCTGCTGCGATGAGCTGGAATCCTAGTGGGTTCGAACTCTGTCCAGGGCCCTGGTGTCCGCTCCAATGGAGAGTGACTCTATATAGTGTTGCTGAGGACACAAATCTTTATGGGAGCAGGTAGCCTTATCTTTATCTCCATGGAATGAATGGTGGGCTTGAACCGATGACCTTGCAGTTCTCAGTTCAACACTTAAATGAAAACACTATCAGGTCTCCTACAACTACAGAGACAGACAGCTATGAAAGCATCCTTTTCTGTAGCGTCCCCTGGGACCCATGGTGATCCCATGTGCATCCTGTAGGTTTTTGTTCCATAGGGTTTCCAGTGGTGGGTGTGTGAAACATGGATTGCCAGACCTTTCTTCTGAGTTGCCTCTGATGAGCTTGAATCCGTTTCTAGTTAGCAGCCAGGCGTGTCAAACACCAACGCTTCCCAGAGACTCCAGACAGAACTGTAGGTAGGAGCTCTGCTAATGCAATAGAATGATCAGCTACAAACTGAGAAGATGGCATGTCAAACCCACCAGCTGCTCGGTGGGAGAAAGATGAGGCAGTGTGCTTCCCTAAAGATCGACAGCCTGGGAAACATCATCTGTCTGTTTTATTGTGTCCTACGAAGTCACCGAGTTAGAGCGCTCGTGGTTTGTTTCAATGGTTTGTTTTTGTGGTTGCTGGATGTTAGGGAGTCTGTTCTGACACACGGAGACCTGAGGTACAGCAGAACAGAACACTGCTGCTTTTGTGCCAGCCTCACTACTGCTGTGTCTGAGCCCACGATGCAGATGCTGTGCCCATCCATCTCATCAAAGGACTCCTTTTTCATGCTGCCCCTTTACCAAGCACAATGTCCTCCAGGGACTGCTCTCTCCTGACAACATGTTCAAAGCACATGAGGGAGGTCCACTATCCTTGCCTCTAAGTATTTTGACCAGGCTTCTTCCAAGTCACGTTTCTTGGTTCTTTTGGAAGTCCGTGATACTTTCAATAGCTTTATGTAGCAACATCATTCAGAAGCTCAGACTTTTCTTCGATCTTCCTTATGCCATGTCCAACTTTCACAGGCATATGAGGCCATGGAACGTTCCCAGTCACGGGTCAGGCACACCTTAGTACTCAAAGTAACATCCTTACTTTTCTGTGCAGCAGACTACTTCTGTTGTTTAAAATAGTTTAGTTTTTAACAATAGTTTTTTTTTAAAATAGGCTCTATATATGTATGAAATTTCCACAAACCCTTGGCATCAGACAAATGTACTTGAGGGCGTGCCTAAATAGAGGCAGCTACTCATCCTGGCTCTCAAGGAACCAGAAGTGAAAAGCAGACTCCAAACATGCTACCACCCTGCCCGACAGCTGGTCTGAGCAACCGCCCAGGCCTCTGGCTCCTCCACCACTGTCCGTACCCAAGATAAAGGAGCAGGCATGTTTACTAGCTCCGCGTTTCTGTTGTAGAAGGATCTTCCTGCTGTCCTATTGTTTGGAGGAGGTGGCTGTGAAGGCACAGAGGAGGGAAGGTAGAAGCAGAGAAGGTGGAGGGAGAGATGGTGACCAAGCTCTTGGAGCACAAGAAGAAGAAGTGGGCTCTTTCTCAGGGCTTCCAATGTCTGCATTCGTCCCACCTTCTGCCTCATCTCAGGTTCCCTTCCACGTAGCTTTCTGCAGGGCTGGGAAGGGCCTTCTGTCTTTCCCCTGGGCTTGTCATTCCCAAGAGTCAGAAGTGAGATGGAGAAGCACCCTGCTCGGGGGCACATCTCAGGGTGCAACTATGTATGCAAACCTCCTAAACCACTTCCTTTATTCCCTCAACGTTTGATGGCGAATGAAATAAGGTTTGCAGAGCACCTCCTTGGTTTTACATTCAGCAGTTCATCCACATTTTACTTTACGCCACCCCTTGCCATCTTTGCCGGTATACCTGCTTCGTTCATCCCACGTGCTCCCTGTGTTTCCCGTCTCCATTCCTCCTCCTTTCCTAACCCTCTGAACTGCTATGCTTGGGGGCACTGCCGTCCTTTTGATTTCACTTCCCTGACTGATTATTCTAACACAAGGGCGAGTTCAGATTGACTGCAGATTCCTTCAGTGTCTGCCCCAGCAGTGGACCTGGTCTCGCTTCTGATGGGAGTTCTGTTCCACATTTTTCTCCTACTTTGCCTAGGAATTCCTAGTGTGAGGCTGCTCAGAGGTGGCCGCAGTGAAAGCGGGGCACCCTCAATTCTTCTGGTCTCGGTGTGGACACTCCCACTTCCTTTGAAAACTCAGCTCTGGCAGCATGTCCTCTGAGTGCCTGTACCAGATGCGAGGGAGTCACTTTATACTCATGGTGGTGCCACGAGTTGAACCCCTCCCTGTGGGTTTGAATGCAGGAATCGTTCCAAAGCAGGTCTCTGGGTCTGTCTGCCAAGGAACCTGTAGACGGGTTTGAACCTCTTGGTTCAAACACACCAACCTCTTGGGAAGTAGCCAAGTGTTTAATCATTTGTGCCTCCTGCTTCCCCCTGAGAAGTCAACCTGAATGCTATCAGGTGGACTGTTCCCATTTCTTCACTTTCTAAACCTTATATATCCTCCTTGATCCGAGTATCCCTCAGGTGCCTTGTCATTGCCCGCCACCTTCCTAAAAGTAATCTTGTAACTCAAACACACTGACACCGGTTGAAAGGATTTTTTTTTCTGCACGTACAACTGTAAAGTCATCAATACAGCTGACATCTGCCACCTGTTTGTGAAAACCCATGTTAATCATCACCAGGTGACACTGTGCAGACGCCTTCTTGGGACACTGCAGATTGTAGCGGTCGATCCACTTCCCACCAGTTGACGGTGGGCTTCTTCCAGAATCTCTCTCCAACCTCTGTCCCTCCACCTTTTCACTTGGTGTCAGTCCCGAGCATGTGGCCAACAGGAGCTGGCTGGCTAAATGAGGGGCGATGACGGGAAGAGCTCTGCTACCCATGGCTCAGCCCAAAGAATGCTAAAGAAAACCGGTTGAGCTGCTATTTTTGCTTCAAGCTTGCGGCAAACTTGGAGTAAGGCTGCCAGGTTCCTGAAATTCGTCACTGGCACTTCCCCAATCTGCTGTGATGCCAAGTGGGAGTTCTGAGATCCTGGTTTTGCCTCCCATTTGACTTAAAGCCTTCCTGAGAGCGTGGACCGTGTCTGTGCTAAGTTTAACCCCATTTCTTGCATGCCTGCTTATCTGGGGTTCAGTATTCCACCAGTGCTTCTTGAATGAATGTATGATCATGACACCCAGCAGTCGTGCAACCACGTGTGGCTGTTACCAAAGTCATGCATAGTCCCATCAACTCATGTGAGTCTCCCCTTCCTGTCTACACGCACGCACCACATTCTTTTCTGAATACCGCACACGAGCTGCTTTTGTGCCCCAGGGCTTTTGCATATATAGCCTCCTCTCCTCAGGTTGTCTCCTGGCTGCCCCTCTCAAAAGAACCCTCGCTAGTATCATTCACTGAGATCCTCCTGCTGTGCTGTAGGATAATCACTGGACAACCAACCACATGGTCAGGGGTTCAAGCCCACTGACCAGCCCACACGAGAAAGATGAGGCCTTCTGCTTCTGTACATATTTACAGTCTTAGAAACTTTACATCTGGAATGGACTCCATGAGAGTGGTTTGTGTTTAGCAATATTTCATGTTGGGTGGTTTCTCTCTTCAAAAGGTAAGTAGTGTGCCTCTAGACTCTCACAACCACGCTTCATCTGGATCTCATTATTTCCTTTCTCTCCTTGTCCCCACACCTAGTAATCACTGTGCTTTGCGCCTCTTGGTGTGTTACTGTTGAGCCTGCTAACACTTTGTGACAGTCCCACGGGCTTCTCTGCTGCTGGTTTTCTCTTGGAGCATCCCATGTGCATTCTGGCCTCAGGGCCTTTTGCATGTTCTCTTCCATCATACCACTTTCTGATAGTTTATCCTATTATTAATGTACAGACTGATGGTGGTGGGAGTGAGGGAGGTTCAGGGGTAGAATTTTCACCTGCCATCTCACTCTCTCAACTTAGAAAGCTTTTCTAGCTACTATTGTCTGGTCAGCTTCTCTCTCTCTCTCTCTCTCTCTCTCTCTCTCCCCCTTTTGGGCTCAATCCAAGTTACTTTGTCAGTGTCTCCTAAACCTATTATTCACACTCTTGGTTATTGTTTGATTCTTCCTCACACATGCCACAAGTTGCGATAGATTTTTGCCTATTTCCTGGTTTTGTCTGTTGTCCTTCATCCCTATTAGCATATCAGCCAATGAAGGAAGGCCTCTCTCTGTCCTGCTGAGTGTCCTGTGTCCAGAGCCTGCCACATAGCAGGCCCTCCTTGAACATGTGTTGAATGCGCACTTAAGAAACAAAAAGGAAAGAAAAGAAATACCACTCTTAATCCCCATGAATCTTTCCTTTCAAATTAGCCACGGCTAATCTTTTTTATGTGTTTTCTTGTTTGTTTTTCTTTTCGTGGCTAAGTACAAAAACCTATAGCATAAAAACTCACTGCCTCATGATGCTGCTTCACAGTGAGCCTATCAGATAGGGTAGAAGTGCCCTTGTGGCTTTCGGAGACAATAGTTGTTTATGGAACTAGAAAGACCTATCTTTCTCCCTTGGAACAGCTGGTGTCCTCAAACTGCTGACCTTGTAGTTAGTAACCCAAGCCTAACCACTGCACCAGTAGGGTTCCCTGTGGCTGGTACAGTGTGCTTTATTGAGGGAGCATGACAAGGCTGGGCCTTCTGAACCCTTCTCCTTTAAGAGGTTTGGAAGGAAATGCTTGACGATGGGATATTCTGTGTGTTGGGGTTCTGGGTGGGGCAAGGACTCCCCGTAGCTGAGGGCCTCTCTTCCTCTCGTGCTGATGTGGATGTTGAGCTGGTTCAGCCACTCTTAGTCCTTGGAGTCATGTGGACCCTAAAGTCCACTACTCTGTGGCTGTAGCTCAATTCATCGCCATACCAGGAAATGAGCTTGACAAAGTGGTTGTTGAAGGCAATGCCAGCTCCAGCATCAAAGGTGGAAGAGTGGGCACTGCTGTTAAAGTCACAGGAGGCAACCTGGTCCTCAGTGTATCCCAGGATGCCGTTTGGGGGACCACCTGAGACCTACTTCACCATCTCTTTGATGTCATTGTACTTGGTAGTTTTCCAAGATATTGGTGGTGCAGGAAGCATTGCTGATAATCTTGAGGGAGTTATGATACTTCTCCTGGGGCTATTGGCAGAAGGGACAGAAATGATCGCCCTTTTGACATTACCCTAAGAGTGAGCTCCAGTCTACTCTATGGTTTTGAAGACACCGGTGGATTCTACAACATACATGGCCTCCTTTGGCCCACTTGTTGTTGGTGGGATTTAGAAGATAGAGATGGGCTTCCCATTAATGACACCTTTCCTGTTCTCAGTCTTGGTGGGGCCATGGGACTTGCCAGGGGTGCAATGGTACTGGAGCATGTACACCATGTCATTGAAGTCAATGAAGTGGCTGCAGATGATGGCAACATCCACTTTGGCAGGGTTGAATGCAGCCTTGCTGACCAGGTCAGCTGCCCAGTGATGCCCCTAAGCTTCACCATGACACCTCAGTGACACAGCTGGGGCTTCATGAGCAGATGGAGTTACCTGTTATATGATGAGCATCAAAGAGCCAGTTTTCTATTTCTTTAATATATATATATGAATATATATATATATTCATACATAAGGTTTTCAGTGGCTAATCTGTAGTAGTGGACAGTCTACTACTTCTTTTCAGTCTGTTCTTAGTCTGGGGGCTCTGCTAAAACCTGCTCATCATGGGTGACCCTGCTGGCATTGGACATACTGGTGCCATAACTTCCAGCATCACAGCAACATATAAGCCACCACAGTAGGACCGACAGACTGACAACCCTTGTGGGGATGGTACAGTGTTTCCTTCTGTTTTATAGAGGGTCAATATGAGTTGCAGTCAAATTGATGCCACCTCACAACAACAGCAGCATGTATATTATGTTGGGTCGGTGTTGGTTTACTAACCACAAATTCCTCTACTCAGATTCACCAGCCACTCATCAGGAGAAAGATGAAGCTACCTGCTTCCATGAGGATTTACAATCTGGGAAACTATACAGAGTCCCTCCAAGACAGAATTAACTCCATGGCAGAGGGTTTGGTTTGATGTTTTAGCTTGTGTGAGAACCAAGGTTCTCTTCTTGACCAGCAAATCCCATGTACAGAGACCACTTGCCGACCAGTGGATACTTGCGTGTGCCTATGATGCTGAACAGTTTTCAGCAGAGTTTCCAGACTCAGATGAACTGAGAAGAAAGGCCTTGCAAGTTCCTTTCACAAAACCATTCAGGGAAAACCCTATAAATCACAGTGGTCTGTGATTTCAACCCATTCCTAAGATGGATACAGAGCCGTATAGCACGGTCCTCTGTGGTACATGGGAGCAGCAGGGACCAGAGCACAACTTGACAGGACCTGATAGGACCAGCATGCATTAATATTTCACTCCAATTCTCCTTGCAACCCCAGTGCCTAGCACAGTGCTCGGAACCCTTCAGTGAGTTAGGATGGACTTTAATCAACATTGCCTGCGTGGCTTACTCATCACTGCCATCATAGGCGGTTGACCTGTGTGAGCCATGATGATTCAATTTGTTGCGTAGCTGCAAAACTGTGCACACATCAGCTCTCTGAGAATAGAAGCATGTTCAGGAAGCTAAATCGTTCTCTGTGTGCCTCAGGAACAGGTCATGAATTAGTTTTCTGGGTGATTGTGTCTTTTAATGGGTTGCCACGTTGTGGGAGCCACAGTTAGGTGAAGAGCAGATGCTCTGACCAGAAGCAGAGTCCCCTTCCCTGTTTAGCTTCTCTTGGAGCATGTGGGCTGTGGAAGCAAACAGAGTGTCCTTTCTTTACTTCAGATGGTCACCTCTTCAGATCCCCAGGGAAGAAAAGCAGCAGATTTAGCCTCCGAACAAGTAAGAGATGCCACAGTGAGGAGTCATCTTCTTTTGTGGGTTCTTATCTCATTTGAATTTTGGAATCCCCATGGTCCTTTCACAGGCCTCTGGCAGTGAGATGGAGGGGATGTTGGAAGAGGGATCCATGCCCCATATCCGTGCCACTATGGTTGGGGACAAGATCCCTTGAATTGTACATCACTCTCCCCTTCCCATTGCTCACTAGTCAGAGAAGCATGTGATTGGGTGGTGTCTCCTAGGGCTGGAGACACACGGTCTAGTCGGTTCTGATTCATAACCACCTACTAGCAGGTTTCCAGAAACTGATAGTCTCAACTTGCTTTTGGGGCAGTGGTTCTCAACCTTCCTAATGCCATGACCCTTTCATACCGTTCCTCATGTCATGGCGACCCCCCAAATCATAAAATCATTTTCATTGTTACTTCATAACTGTAATTTTGCTACTGTTATGAATTGGTTGACTCCTGTGACATGGCCATTTGTTCCCCAAAGGGGTTGCGACCCATAGGTTGGGAACCATTGTTCTATGGAGAAGCTGGTGGGACTGAACCATTGATCTTGTAGTTGGTTACCTGGCCAACACTCAGTCAACTGAGTCATCTGGCAGCTAAGGAACTTATTGCCATCAAGTGGACATCAAGTGTAGCAACCCTACAGGAGTTTGGGAGGCTGTAACTCTTTACGGAAGTAGGTAGCCCAGTCTTTCTTCTCTGGAGTGACTGGTGGCTTTGAACTGGCGATGAGAGTGGCAGCTCACTACATAACCAGTATGCCACCTGGGAGGAATTATCTTGCAATTTTTGCATAAGGAGCTATGGCTGAATATAATGACAGCCCATCACCATCTCAAGCTGTGTCCATTTTGTTGATGCAATGAATTCCCTGAGTGTGGGCATGCTCAGGACAGGACAGCCTATTGACTAACTGTGAGGTGAGCAGTTTGAGGCCCTCCAGGGAAATCTGGAATAAGGACCTGATTTCAGCTTCCCAAATGTAGCAGACTAGAAAACACTATGGAGGAGTGTGGGTCTGCTGAATACATGAGGGACCTTTAAGAATTGCACTTGGCAGCACTTATCTTTTTCATTTCTGGTTTTTGCTCTGAAAGAACCCTCAAAGCCCTCCCAGCACACGTTGCCTAAACACAAGAACACATGAAAAAAGGTTTTCAGAAAGTTGCCTCCCCTTTACTCAGCAGAATCCTATTTTGGGGGCCAAGTGCATAACTTGGCTTCACTTCCAGATGTGCCCAGGCATTCCTAGAGGGATTGTTGGAGCACTCTGTAGTACCTAGCAGCTGTATTGTCTCAGCCCCGCTCTGATGAGATAGAAGTGTGAGGAGTGTGCTATTTCCGGAAAGCTCCCTGCATCACATTGTCCGGTGATCTGGCCATAGAATCGCCAATCCTTGGCATATTGTGGTGAACAAAAGAAGTCCCTTGTTCCTGTCTCAAGACAGTGCGATTACAGGGCCAGTGATCAGATAGGTGACCCGAGATGGATGCCTTCCTGAATGGAACTCAGGTTTATCTGCCCCTGTCCCCACCTTTATCTCTGTGCTTGTCCTTTGCAGTCGAAGATGACATGCCCGTTGGATTTATTTCCGGGCCTGATCCTCCATATCCTGGTTGCAGTGCTGTGGCCGAACGTGCCATCCCAGCCACGTTCCTGTGGTTCGGCGTCTTAGGAGCCAGATGGTGAGCCAGCATCAAGGGCAGGCTCTGGCTCAAGGCGGAGTGGACTTTTTCCAGTTGACCCCTGCCGCTGGACGTGACAGACAGGGCTGCCTCTGCTGCCCCCTGGAGATGCCCTTCCCCAGCCTGTTGGGCATGGTGGTTATTTGCTTCCTTGGAAAGGCTTCCAGTTGGGTTTTCAGATGAGCTTGTTTCTGAGAAGCTTTTAGGCTTAATCCTGTGGATAATTGAGCTGTAATGGCCCAGAGTTTTACAGACCTCTTCGTGGGTGCACTCAGTTCCAGCCTTTAAGCTCACAAACGAGCACTTCCCCTGTGAGCCATTGAGTGTGTTGGATGCTGGCGCTCAACTGCTTATTAATATGGCAAAGGAGAGGTGTGCTCTCAAGGTCTACTGCTTCCTAGTGAGCACCTGAGAACTAGGAGTGCATCCTCTGGGCCAGGAGGATGGAAATAGGGTGACAGCGAACCACAATCTTCACACTGGGACTTCCTTTAGCCCATCATATGGGACCATGGTAGGCCATTGCATCAATTCATAGCAAAAAAAACCCCTGTTTCTCCCTACTTACACTCTTGGACAAAAGTGATTTTACACCAACAATGAATGCTTCACAGAATCATTCATGCCAGTTGCTTTTGTGTGTGTGTGTGTGTTTTGGCTTTTTGGCAAAATAACAATTTGTAAGGTTTCTTGGTGGGTAACACCTTGGTTCTTGGCTTCACAAGATGAAAGAATTCATGCCGAAGACTGTTACTCCAAATGAGTTTTATGAACAGGACAAGTTTCGGATTTTACAGTTTCAAAGGGGTTCATAACTGGGCATGAGCTACCTTGTGGAAAAGCACGCCTGCGTGTGTGGAACTGGATGGGGGTGGGGGTGGGAGACCCGAGAGGCCAGAGAACAAGGGAACGAGAGAGCACAGGGCCTGAGAGTGAATGGGTGAGAGAATGTGCTCCCTGCCTTTATTCTAGCCCACCTCCCTGCCTGGGGGAAGGTGTGATGGAACGTATTCACTGATCCCATTGGCTGGGTTGAGCCCACCTGGGTGATGTCATGAGCTTGGCCCTCATTTGGATCATGCAGGCGTATTTCCCACCTGGCTCAGGGCTTGAATATGAGCATGCTCATTTTTGGGGTCTTCATAGGCAATGGTTACCAGATTTCTTCCTAGCTTCCTTTATAGGTAAGGTGACCAGACATCCCGCTTTTTAACAATTTGTTTGCATCCTGAGGCATTTTCAAATTCAAATAAATATATTACAATACTATTTTTGTATGCTATGGACATATTTGTTGCTCCATATAAACCAAACTTTTAATCAAGACACTCCCCCACCTCGACCCCCCACCAATGATGCCCCAGTTAAAATCTGGTCAGTTTATTTATAGGGGCCTTTGCAGGCATGGGAGGAACAACCCCCTTTCCCTAAATCTAGTTACCTGAAAAATTCAGCCATAATTCACAAAGCAAACTTGTGTCATTACAAGGCTGGGAAGGCAGAGGAAACCAGAGAAGTAGGTGCATCATTTGGAAGCCTTTAACTCACAAGGCATCTCCCATGGATTCCATTACAGAACAAGGCTTCACGGGAGGAACCCACCAAGTTCTCAAGGAGTCATGGCTGGGGAAGGTGATTTCTTCAGGAGAATCACATCTCCAGCTCCCAAACATGGAAAGCTAATGGAGCTGGCCAAGAGGAGCCACGCAGCTTCTTGTAGGTTAAGTCACCAAATCCCGAAAGTCAATGAAACAAAACAAAACAAATTCTCTGCCAAGAAGGTGATGCTGACTCATGGGTCATCTTCGGAACAGGGTGAAACCACCCCTGTGAGTTTCTGAGACCGTAACTCTTCAGGGGAGAAGCCCTGTCTTTTTCTAAGCCCAATTGATTAGCTCTCTTAGAGCAGCTGGTGTTTTTGAACTCCTGACCTTAGAGTTAGCAGTCCAACCCTTAACCACTACACCAAGGTTCCTCACCCCAATCAATATGCATACTTAACAGAAGGGGATAGATGTTCCCTTGCATATACTAGGATCTTTTCATTCACAGGAATTTCTCTGGATGTTGCTAGCTGAAACTAAAGGGACAGCTGACTGTTTCTATGGTCTTTGCCTTGTGGTCTTTGCCTTGTGTGTGTGTGTGTGTGTGTGTGTGTGTGT
>PVJH01009318.1:0-79895 GCA_004026705.1 Nesogale talazaci | reverse complement strand
CCCACCCACTGGTGCCCAAGTGACCTCATTACAGTGCAAACCTTCACACAATTCTTTGGGGTTGGAACCCTAGCACGCCATGCCTCCTACCCACCTCCCTCCCACCCCCTGCATTCTCATCTTCGTGCCCAGCCTGCCCTCATGTCCCTGCCTACATTACACACTCTCTGCCAGCCTTGTTGCTCTACTTGTTTGTGTGTGTGTGTGTGTGTGTGTGTGTATGTGTGGCATCATTGTCCTGGTGGGAGTAGGAGGCCCAGCCTTGCTCCTGGAGAGTTGCTGGTGGATTTGAACCATCAACCCTGTGGGCTGCAGCCACGCACACAACCACTGCGCCACCAGGGCTCAGCCATTGCTCTTCTTCTTGAACACACATCAAATCACTCACTCTCCCTCCACGGCTTGCACAATCATCCCCTCTGTCCGATGTGCCCTTTGACCCTCTTCTCCCTTTGTTCAGTGCCTCAGTTCTCAGAGCAGTGGAAGCTGCCTTCCATCTTTCTCCAAAGCGTATTGAATCAGATCCCTCCTGTGTGCGTATGCCCATGGGTGACCCCATAGATTACTGCGCAGACCATGCCGCTGCCTCGGCTGCGGTCTTTACAGAAACAGGTGGAGCTGTTTCCTTGGCAGTTTCCTTGGACTCAACCCGCCAGCCTTTCCGTCGAGAGTCAAGCACAAACCTTTTATGCCACCCCTGGTGCCCACCCAACCTTACTGTACTTAATATATGTGACGTCCAGGGCTTGTCAAACTGTCTTGCAAGTGTGCACCTGGCTCACTTGATTGTGAACGTGGTGAGGGCAGGAATAGTGTCTAATCATCCTTTACTCTAATCTTGGGGAAAAGACTGAGTTTTCTACTCCCATAAACAGTTATGGTCTCAGAAACCCACGGGATCTCCATGAGACTGCAGCTGACTCCATGGCCATGAGTTTGGAGTTTAACTCTAATGCTAGCAGTGTCTCTTGGGCTTTGTAGATGCTTAGTCAAGAAAAAGTTGGTAGCACTGGCCCTAAAAAATCAACAAAGGGAATTTGGTGTACTCGGAAGTGTTCTTAAGTATAATGTAAAAAAGAATGTTGCTATCAAATCGATTCTGACTCATAGCAAAATCTAAGGGGCCTGCCACCCCCTTTTCAGAGAATAAAATAAAACGAAAGACCCAGCACCCCCCAGCAATTAAAAACTTTGGTACTGTATCCCACCCTCCAGGATAAAGTGTAGGTATCTGCCCTTTTGGCAGTCTCCACCCCCAAATTGTTCCCGTGCCCCCCATTCTGGGGAACGCTGTTATAGGGTTTCTGAGGCTGTAAACCTGAATGGAAGCAAATTGCCACATCTCTCCTGAGGAGCACCTCATGGGCTTGAGCCCTCAACCCTCTGGTTAGCAGCTGACCAGTCTGATCACGGTGCCACCGGGGCTTCTCAGAATAGTATGTGCCCTGCTGTCCTGTCAGTTTTCACTCAGGAGACCCCCGGAGGGCAGAGCGGAGCCGCCTGCTACTCGTGCTTCTAAGACCGTCAAGCTGTATGCAAGTCACCAAAGAGTAGCTGGTGGACTCAAACTGCCGACCTTGGTTTAGCAGGTGGGTGAGTACTTCAGCCACTCTGCCATGGAGACTCTTAATAATAGAACACCGTGCCCCTCCCCTGCCAAACAAAACCAAACCCAACCCCCTGTGCTCCGGCGGATTCTAACTCCTGCCCACCCTACATAGGTTTTCCAAGGTGATAAATCTTTACAGACACAGACTGCCTCATCTTCCTCTTGAAGAGCAGTTTCGGGGATTTGAACCGCTGACCTTGCCAAGAGCAGTCCAAACCTTGCCCCACAGCCCCGCCAGGGCCCCTCGGGATGATGAATAGCCAGCATGACTGTGTATTCTCGTGAACACGCTATCTGACTTTCAAGGCACTTCTTTTTCCACAAACATTTTTTTTTTTTTTGCCATGTCTTTACCCCGAACCAGAAAGGTGTGGCCAAGATTTCCCGACTCTGCAGTTGAGCTGCAGTGTCGGTTCAGAGAGCCCCGGCAACAAGGGGTTCCCGGCTGGGCTCGGGGCCTTGTTTTGTGCTGCATGTGTGTTACAAAGAGTTAACTCCTGTCTGTGAGCTGCAGCCGGGGGCTGGGCCGGTCATGAAAAGGATGTCGTGCAGTCTCCCTCTCCAAGTGGAAAAACAAATGGTTCCCATTGTGCTCCTTTTTGTTCCATATCTAGCGCATTGTTTCTCAAACGGGGCAGTTGGCCTCCCTGGAGAGGCTGATTTCATCCAGAAATTGCTGAGCCTGGTCTCGGGAAAATGGAAACAGGAATATGGTACTTTCTTTGTTTTGAATTGCCTCCATTGGGTCTGGCAAAAGCGGGATCGTGTATTGTTTGCAACAGCATGGGGTCATTCCCCTTTAAGCAGTCTAAAGGGGCGGGAGTGTTTGGGGGTGTTTTTTTAAGAGAGAAAAACAAACTCCTTTCCTTTACACCTGTTAATACGTCTCTGTTCACTTACAAATAAAGGCTGGAGAATGACTGAGTCAACAAACTTTTAGGATAATAAAAGAATATTTTCCCTGGAGCAGTGGTTTGTCCACATTTTCTTCTGCCTGCTTTTCAAAGAGCCCATTGGGCGTCTTCTCCTTACTTGGCCCATAAGGAAGGGAAAGGTTTCATGTGATGCACTTTGCTTTCCCCCAGGAAAAAGAACATCAGAACATAGTGGTAACCCTTCGAAAAGGAAGCTACTGGGCCATAAAATGAACTAGCCATTGAAAGGTGCTCCATATCAGTTGTGTGTGCTTCTACAGTCATCTGCGGTTGTATGTTAAATACAGAAACCACAAAGCTCGACGTCCTCTGAGGTTTGGTTGGCGTGGCAGGGACTCCTGGGTCTGCAGAGTGAAGGTAGACCGGGAGTGAGCAGAGAAGACCGTGTAGCCCCTGAGTGCCTCTGCTTATAAGCACCTGGCTTCTCCAGAGTTGTTCCTTGGCAAACCCCGGGGTCTGCAGTCTGATCCGTCAGGCCCTTGGGAGATCCTGTTCACAAAGGGACTAGGTTCTCACAGACCCTGGAAAGACCACCTTGCTGTGGTTGCTGCTTCTCCTTGACCCTGGAGCCTGCAGATAGTGACCCTTCATGGGTCACACTTACACGCTTATCGTTCGTGTCTTCGGTGATGCTCGTCGAATGGGTACTGGAATGGCTAGCTCTCCTGGAGTGATCGTTTCTGTTAGACGTTGAAAATGAATACATCAAGGGATTCCCCAGTATACAGAATCCTTTCTGGTTGTTAAGAGCCACGGAGTCACTTCCAGTTCATAAACCTAATGCACAACAAAGGAGACACAGGCCAGTCTCATACCGTTCTCACCGCTGTACTGGTGTCTGAGCTCCCTGCCGCTGCATCCATCCTTTGAGTCTGAGGTTCCTGTGTCTCCTGGCCCTCTGTTTGAGGAGACAATTCAAGCATGATGTCCTTCTCCAGAAGCCAAACTCCCTCCCCTCCACCAATTGCACATCCACAGACTCATCATCCTGCAGCCCCTGGTAGAGTCAGTATTCTTTGACACCAGAATTCACATGCATCGATTCTTGTTCAATATTCTTTCTCCAATGTCCAGCTTTTGCATGCATCTGAGATGGTTAAAAATACGATGGTTTGGCTCAGATAAACCTTTGTCCTCAAAGTAGTATCTTCACTCTTGCACCCCTTAAAGAAGCCTTTGGCAGCAGCTTTGCTCAGTGCCCTTTGATTCCTTGGCTGCTGCTCCCACGGGTGGTGGAAGTAATGTGAAACCCTCGACAACGTCATTCTTTGCTCTCTGGATCCTGATGCTGCATACTGGAATGGTGGCGCACATTTTAACCTTCTTGATGTTGAGTTGTAATCCATGCTGAAGGCTGTGTCCTTTGGTCTTCTTCAGTGAAGGCTTCAAGCCCTCTTTACTCTCAGCAACTCCGGATGTGTCAGCTACAAAGGAGAAGTTGTTAATGGGTCGTCTTCTAAGCCAGGGACAGTGTTCTTCTTCATAGAACCCAGGTCCTTTGCTGAGGGTACTGTGTAAAAACATGTGAAAGGACACATCTCTAAGATGGAGTGGGAGACCCATGGGTCAAAACTGCAGACGTATTGTCCACAGTGCTGAATCAGGAATCAGGCTATCATCTTAATGCAGGCTAGACTTGTGAATGTCAGGAAGAGATGCAGTCTCTCAAGTTCAGGTTCCCCACTTGTAAGTGGAGGGTTTGGTGAGTGATTCTTAAACTCCTGTCTGTGGCCGTCCTCTGAGGTGGTGGCAGGGGAGGGGCTCTCCCAGGGAAGACTTCCTTTCCCCCAAAGGAAGGACTTGCTTTTATTAATTTATTCGGCGTCTCCATAACCCGTTAAACAGAGCGTTCACTGGAAAAATTCAATACACTCACACTTTGAAAATAATGTCTTTAAAAATTCTCTCAGATCCCTTTCAGATCTAACCTACACGTCTTCTCGTAGTAGAGTCTACGGCAGCACTTGAAAAGTGGTGGCCCACATGGGACCTGCCCTGGAGACATCTGTGCCCCTTAGAGGATTTTAAAGATGTCGATGAATTTGCCAAAAACTCAAAAAATTGGGAGATTTTGCATTAAAGTTTGAGCTTCTCCTTTATTATGAAAACCCCCAAATACCTGAGCATCCTGTGTCTAGCCTCGCAAGGGCAGTTTGTTGCACTGTCCCTCTCTCCACCTTATCCCGTCCTCCTGAATTTACCGACCTGCCCTCCAGGGACATTGCCTTGTGTCCCGCAAACTGCGTGAATGTCACGTTATTGGATGAGCCAGTGTTGATGCCCGGGAAGAGTGAAAGGGAATGGCTTGTCACGTTTTCTTTTTCAGAACTTCTTTTTTTTTTTACGGTGCATGCCTACCATCGAAGGGGGGCAGTGCTGGTTTGGAAGCGCGATCGTGCCTATCAGAGACGTTTGCAGAATTGCAAGAATTGAACATGGTCCGTTTTCTCTTTCTCCATCCAAATCTTACCGGTTAGACGTCCAAAAACTTTAGGAGCGGTCCTGATTTGGGACCCACACACGGACATCCGCTCCCACTGTGTCAATCCCATCCCCTGCCGACCCTGTACTGGTGCAGACTCTGATGGCAACTTCCGGTTGCCGAGGCTTCCTAGGAACGGGAGCAAACAGGGCGACCCGGAACACCCCACCTTGCAGTCGGCAGCCCAACGCTGGAACCTCTGTGCCAGGAGCCAGAACAGTTGTGTGCCAATGAGTCCTTGCCCACTCATGGCGATCCCGCGACAGTGGAGAACCACTCCGTAAGATATCCTTGGCTGTAATCTTTATGGAAGCCACTCGCCAAATCTCTTTTTCTGTAGAACCGCTGGTGAGTTGGAACCACGACCTTTGAATTAGCAGCTAAGTGCTTCCCATGGTGTCACGAGCCCATGCTGTCCGTATCAGGTTCAGTGGCAGACACGGACTAGGGGACATGGGGGGAAATGCTCCGCTCTTCGCTTCCCGGCAAACCTTCCTGCAGGAGGCCCAGGGCCACCTCTCAGAGCCTAGTTCATGTGGCAGATAGGAGAGGTGCCTAGGACTCTGCCCCATCTCTTCCGCCGTTGGGCGGTCATGTGCTTATGTCAATTTCATGATTGAGATGTAGGGGGGGAGTCTAGCCTGTTAATCTGGAGATAGCCATTGAGTAGCCAATGAGGCCTCTGTGTCCTGAGACTTCTGGGAAATCTTGCGGTATTTCCCGGGTGGAGATGAGAGGCCATCTCCCTAGCTGTTGGGAGTCAGTCTCTGAGACGGCAAATTACGCACAAGACAAGATGGCAGTGTCCCAGGAGCTGGAGGAGCCGGAGGAGAAGCCATGTGGTCTTATCATGATGGAACCAGACCTCTGAAGCTGGAGAAGCCACGTGGAGACCCCTGCCAGCACTGTGTTGCTTCTACCACCACTGGTTGCTGTTGATGGACCCTGAGCCCTGGAAGTGAGGAGCCATGGGGAGACCCCTGTCAGTGCCAGGATTCTGCACCCACTGACCTGTGACTTCGTGAGTTGGAAGGAGACTTTATAGACTGGTATCGGGCATATGGGCTAATATCGGACTTATGACTTTGAACTGGACTGGGTTGGGATTCTTTATTAATGTCCCATTCCCCTTGTATGTAAACCTTACCCTTATAGCCATATGCATGTCCATGAATTTGTTTCTTTAGTCTACCTGGACTAACACAGCCACTCTCCTTGCCCTCTTCTTCCTTGGGGCAGAGTGAGCTTGCCATTGGTCCAGCATTCTCCAAAGCTGTAATGGTTGGGTGTGGGGTTCTGTGTGTGCCCTTTAAATCAGACTGGTTAATTGCAGTCTTCTAACCAAATCTGTTTACTCACTAATTTCTTGGTCTGCCTTTGACCTTTCATTTAGTAAGAAGAGGTGCCAAAGCCTCTCATTACGATCCTGGAACTGTCCATTTCCTCCTTGGCCTGCCAGCCTCTGCTTTATGCGTTTCAAAAGAATTTCCCTGGGCACAGACGGTGCTCAGCAGTGCATCCAAAGGTGCAGTTGTTAGCCTTCCTGTGAACACCAAGTCTTTGGAGGCTGAGGAACACTGTGGTATATTCACTTGGCCAGACCGTGGGAAGCAGAAGGCCTCCTCCCTTCTTTTCATCGCTCAGGCACTTCTCCGGGGGCCCTTCTCTGCTGACGCCTCTTTGCCCCACCTTTTCTCTCATGCCAATGGCATTTGGAGAGGAAGGAAGCTAATCTCAGTTCAGTACAGTCCCATTGAAGCAGACTTTTCATTTTCTCTTACTGTACCAGCTCTTATTGGGTATTGTCACTCAGGTATTTCAATGATCATTTCAGACTGACTGCTTCCAATTCAACATGCTTAATCTAAGATCATCCCCCTTGTTCATTTTATCCTGGTGGGTTGGCACCTTTGCATACATATTCTCTCTCTCTCTCTCTCTCTCTCTCTCTCTCTCTCTCTCCCTCTCTCCCTCTCTCCCTCCCTCCCTCCCTCTCTCCCTCTCTCCCTGATTTAAGATGAGAATGAGATAAACACAGGTGGTCAATCAACCATTTTGCCCAGAATCTATCCAAATGCTCAATTGCAGTCATCACCACTACTAACATTTTTGGAGTACTTACTGTGTGCAGCCACTAGGCTAGGTGCTCGTCTATTGATTATCTCAGTTTTCACAACAATCTTAAGAGACAGATACTCTCGTTATTCCCATTTGACAAATGAGGAATGTAATCACTTGACCCAAAGTTGGACCCCCAGGAAGTGGGGAGCCAGGATTCAAACTCCAGCTGTCAGGCTCTCAAATCCCTTCCTGCATCAAACTCTCCAGTGGAGCCTACGCCTCTCTAATCAAATCCCAGCGACTCGGCATACCATTTCTACTCTTGGGGTCACGTCCAGTCTCCTCTCTCTCCTCTGCCCCTGACTCCACCTTTGTGGACTCTGAGTCTCTTGTCCTGGATGCACCAGCTCCCTCCGCCCACTCCCCCGTGCTGTTTCCCTGCGGGCCCCAGTGCCCCACTCCTTTGTCTTCCAGAGTCCACAGGACAGTGTTGCTCTTTGCAGCATGGCCTTGGACATGGAGTTATTTGAGGAATTGACTCCACCTAGTAAGCAAGTCGTCCTTTTGCTTTGTTCAGATTTAGCATATCGTCTCGAGAAATGTGTGATCGGTCAAATAAGAGGGTCCACCATGTAGGGAACGCTCTCGACTCTAACAGACGGAGTGGCATCCTTTCCTCCAAAGTTGATTGCACGGAGGAGGAGGAAACGTAGGGGGAGTTTGCACTGTCAATGAGTCCACACCATCCCTTTGCCAGTGAAATGTCTTCCTACCTGATGGTGCTGTTTTGCTTTATAGGACTTTCTGACTCTTGCCAATGTGAAGTGCTCCCTGGATGTTGAGACCTTCGTTTGCAACGCTTTCGTCCCAAGCTGCACAGAACCGCTTCAGGTGACCTCACCTTGCCGGGAACTCTGTGAGAAAGTATATTCTGATTGCAAGAAAGTGATCGACACTTTTGACATCCAGTGGCCTGAGGAACTTGAGTGTGACAGGTAAATTCTGCTTTGGGCAGAAAGCTGATAATGGTATTTTAACGTTGGTTGGGTCCCCAAAATGTGAGTGACAGAAACTTCAGCAGACGTTGGCTACGTTCCTGACGTGTTGGGAGCACAATGGTGAGCAAAGCCAGACGTGATTCTTTCTCTCGGGGAGCTTACAGTGTGGTGGGAGAGATGGATCATAACCAAGTTACGATATAAATAAATGTACAAATATACCTGGTAGGTCTAGCAAAAGAGAGATGGATGCTTTTATGATAAAGTGACCAGACGTCCCGCTTTTGGTGGGCCAGTCCCGATTTTAAACAATTTTTCCCACGTCCCGTGCATTTTTTTAAAAGTCCCAATTTTTGGAGAGAATGCACAACAAGCTAGGGAACGGCGGGAGAATGAGAAGGGAATATTATCACCACCACCACCACCACCACCACCACCACCACCACTCCCTGCCAGGTCACTGGTGTCCCGCTTTACCAATGTTAAAATCTGGTCACTTTATTCTATGAGAACATGTGACCTTTCGAGTTGAACGGTGTGGCTTTCAAACCGGGAATCAATACAAATGGTGAAGTCATGCACTTAATTTATCTATACTCTCTTCAGATTACAGTACTGTGATGGGACGAGTCCTGTAACCTTTGACCTCCCCATAAAGCTTCCTGGCCCCACACAGAAGAAGGATGAACAAGCCCCAAGGGACATTGGGTTCTGGTGCCCGAGGCATCTCAAAACTTCCGCGGGACAAGGCTACAAGTTTCTAGGGCTTGCCCACTGTGCACCTCCGTGCCCCAACATGTATTTTCAAAGCGCAGAGCTCGAGTTTGCAAGAAGCTTCATTGGAACGGTTTCCATCGTCTGCCTCTGTGCAACCCTGTTCACCTTCCTGACCTTTCTAATTGATGTCACCAGATTCCGATACCCAGAGAGGCCCATCATCTATTACTCTGTGTGCTACAGCATTGTGTCGCTGATGTACTTTGTGGGCTTTCTGCTCGGCAACCACACGGCCTGTAACAAGGCGGACGAGAAGCTCACGCTGGGGGACACCGTGGTTCTGGGCTCTCAGAATAAGGCTTGCACGGTCCTGTTTATGTTTTTGTACTTCTTCACCATGGCGGGCACCGTGTGGTGGGTGATCCTCACCATCACCTGGTTCCTCGCCGCAGGCAGGAAGTGGAGCTGTGAAGCCATTGAACAGAAAGCAGTGTGGTTCCATGCGGTGGCCTGGGGAACACCGGGCTTTCTCACCGTGCTGCTTCTGGCCATGAACAAGGTGGAGGGGGACAATATCAGCGGCGTCTGCTTTGTCGGCCTTTACGACCTGGATGCCTCGCGCTACTTTGTGCTCCTGCCTCTGTGCGTTTGCGTGTTCATTGGGCTGTCTCTGCTTTTGGCCGGAATCATTTCTTTAAATCACGTCCGCCAAGTCATACAACGCAATGGCCGAAACCAACAGAAACTAAAGAAGTTCATGATTCGGATCGGCGTCTTCAGCGGCCTGTATCTGGTGCCATTGGTGTCGCTGCTTGGATGCTACATGTATGAGCAAGTGAACAGAACGACCTGGGAGATCACGTGGGTCTCTGATCACTGCCAAGAGTACCACGTCCCCTGCCCTCATCAGGTAAAGGGGGGTTCTTTTCACCTAGAAAATGGTCCCTAGAAAACCCTCTCTCAGTCATGGGTATACAATGAGATTTGAGGTGAGACTCTAGTGTAGCATCAGCTGGCACTGAGGAAGATGCCTCGTGGGTCCTCGGTCCAAGGTGTGATGCCTTCTTCAGCTCAGCTTGTTCAAGCTGGGGGCCAGAGGCAGGCTCCTGGGAGGAATGAGGAACAGAGCCCCAAGGACATGCCACAAGCAGGGTCCAAGGGAGGAGAGGGGTTATCCGAATTGGGGATTGTTTTTCATTCTTGTGTGACTCTTGTTTTTATTTCTTTGAAATAGAAAAGAAAAGACCTTGTCTGGACATACTCAGATCTTTCTTAGAATTTTTACATAGTTTATACAACGTTATTGCAGTGCTATACAATAGACCTTGATTTTTTTTCCCCCTAAACCATTCTATCATTGATTAACTAAGACTAAAACTGTTTAGAGGCAAAATGTGAAAAGAAAACTGATAATGTAGTCAAAAGTGAGATGAAAAAATAATTTTAAAATGTAGCCTGACTTGATAAATATAAGGTTCAGAAACCATAAAGTTTGCTAACTTGACTAAGTTTTAAAAAGTAAACATTGGCCAAGTCCTGGTGGCGTAATGGTTGTGTGTGGGACTGTGGCCTACTGGAGGTTCAATTCCAGCTCCACAGGAGCAAAGGCTGGGCCTCCTATTCCCACCACCAGAGGGCAGTGATGCCTTAAAAAAAGTAAATATTTTAAAAAAAAATTTTTTGTTTTTTGTTTTTGTTTTTGTTTTTGTTTTGGGGGGGGCAATTTACAATTGAAGGGCTGATGTCTTTAACTTATCAAGAACGCCTAAATGCAAAACAGTGAATGTGAAAATGGGGAAAGAGTATGAAGGTTCACAAAAGCAAAACGAAGACTCTTCTTATACTTGTGAATAGGGTCGCAAAGCATAAGAAAATTCTTGTAGGAAAAAAAGTCTAGGGCTGAGCCTCAGTGGTGTAAGTGGTTGAGTGCGGGACTGCAGCCCGAGGGCTTGGTGGTTCAAATTCAGTGGCGGTTCAAATCCAGCGGTGGCTATCAGGAGCAGTGCTGGGTAGCTCCCATGACCACCAAAAATGTAGATGCCCTTTTTCCTGCCACTTTGGGAAAGGATCAAGTGATTTATCCATGAGTACGTGAGAATTTACATACATACCAAGATAGCCTCTGTAACATTATTTGCAGTGGTGGTTATTCAAAGTTAAGTATTCTCACGACTCCACAGTTCAATTATGGTTCCTATATAGAATGCAATACGAGGCATCCTTTAAAAATACCCAAGAGTTGTGTTTCTTCCAATCTAGAATAGTTTCCAAGAAATATCATTGCACCCAGAGCAAGATACAGTGGAGAGTGGATTATTCATCAATATTTGTGCAACGTTGAAAAAAACAATGTATGAAAGCTTATGCCTGAAGAAAAAGTATGATTTCATTGTTAGGAGATTTCTACCTTCCAACATTTGGGGGAATGATACCTTATTTTAACTAACCACATTTTTTAAGAATAGACTGTAAAGCAATGTGTTCTTAAAATGAGTTTAAATATAGGTTGTAGATGTTTGTGGTGGATTATCATGAAGGGAAATTAATAATTATCTAGAGCACTTGTAGGTCACAACCCCTATGGGGGTCGAACAATCCTTTCACAGGGGTCGCCCGATTCATAACAGTAGCAAAATGACAATGATGAAGTAGCAATGAAAATAATTTTATGGTAGGGAGGGTCACGACAGCATGAGGGACTGTCTGCAAGGGTCGTGACCTTAGGAAGGTTGAGACCACTGCCCTAGAGACACGTGGTTCAGCAATTTTAAGATACTGATTCATCTATGAGGGGAAATGCCAGAATCGTTCTCTTTTCTAGCTGTATACAGGTACCGGGGCCTTGATGCACAGGTAAAGGCTCTCTGATCATTGTTCAGCACAGAAGGTGCCACATTGAAAGCACTCCTTCTTATAGGGCAGTATATGGAGCCTCTAGTAGTCAGCAGACTTCCAAAATCGATGCTTTCTGTTGAACTTTGACTTTTAGCTCTTTAGACTTTTAGCTCTTCTTTAAACAGCGGTGCAATTTTTATTACTCACTTTTTTTTTCTTTGTTCCTTTTCTTTTAATTTTGGAGCAGGCAAATAAGAAAAAAGAAGCTCGACCGGATTTGGCCTTATTTCTGATGAAGTATCTGATGACGTTAATTGTTGGCATCTCTGCCGTCTTCTGGGTTGGAAGCAAAAAGACCTGCACAGAATGGGCTGGGTTTTGTAAACGCAATCGAGAACGCAAGACAGAGTAAGAATTCTCCGAGGTTGCTTTCAAATAAGCAGATCAGTTACCAGGGAACCAACCAGTCAAGCAATCCTTGTGCGGGAGTGTCACTCTGTCAGCCAGTACTTGACTATGAGTACTTGAGCCACCTAATCTTCTTGGAAATCTTCGTCATCAAGAGAGAGGCTTTCTTTTGGCATTTTGCTGGAACAGTCTGGCATGCACTACTCCATTTAGCATCATCATTTAATTTATTATTTTGAGTGGCATTTTAGTAGTTGTCTCATGTGTATCAATCATATGAAGGTTAAATGGATTCAACTATATAAGCATAGCTGTTAAGTATAATTAGTTGGAAGTGATGTGTTACAATCTCTGATTAAAAGTTGGCTGAGGAACCCTGGTGATCTACCAGGTTCAGTATGGGACTGCTAACTGCAAGGTTGGAATATCCAAACCCACCAGCTCTTCTGTGGGAGAAAGATGAGGCTCTCTGGTCCTGTAGAGAGAGACTGACCGACTGAGACACCCTACAGAACAGCACGACCCTGTTCTCAGAGAAGCTATAAGAGTTGAATCAACTCTATGGCGGTGGGTCTTTAAATTCTGTTGCACATTATTCTAACCTAACCTTCACTTGTTTGCCTCATTAAAATAAAAAATTCAAATTCAGACTACTCTGGAACCCTATCTTCGATTTCCACATTCATACATGCTGTTTCAGTTTTCTAATATGCCATGCTCAAAAGTCAGCAGAGAACATTTACAAAAATACGGGGGAGGGGCAGTTAGCAAAGAAAAGTAGAAGGCACATGTTATTTGTGCACAAATAGGATAAAAGTCCATCTTAGTTATTGACCTAGAGTGTATATAATGTGCTATCAACAAAATACGGTTTGAGAAAGTCTGTTGCGTTGCTCTGATCAATGAATCTCTTGTGTAAATATCAGAACAATAGATTTTTCCCAAGAGTAGTTTTTGAGATCAGAGAATGGGAGTTTCCGATTTTTTTGCACATCCTATTATTTTAAGTCTAGCACACATTTGTGTGCTCACACTGAAGGTCAGGGAACTCTCTTACTTTAATGTTGGGAAGTAGCAATGCAAAGGAAGATTTTATTATATGCTGGGTCTTCTCTGTTCTGGCAGCTGCCGTGAGTTTCCTTATGGCTCTTAAAGAGCCAGCCTTCGTGATAGTCCCTGTCTTTATGCCAGTGTGCACATCCTCGCCTTCATCATTTCACTTTGCCCACTTGGCTTTTCCAAAGTCAAATACATTTGCTGGCTCTAGCAGTGATCTGCATGCCCAAAAGACTGCTCCTTATGGCTGTCTACTGAGATCTCATAGAATGTATGATCCCAGCTTTTCCAAATCACATAAATCATATTGAATTTCTTACTTTAGTGCATATTGGTTTGGGGCCCAAGCGGCGTATTTTAAGGACCCTCTGGCGGTACGGATGCTTAGGTGCTCCGCCACTTACTAAAAGGCTGACAATTCAAACCCAGAGAAGGGCACCTCAGAAGAAAGGGCTCAAACCTCCTTCCAACAAGGTCACACCGCCTTGAGAACCCTCTGGAGTGCATTTCTAGTTTGCATCCGGGACCTACTAGGAGTGGGGGGTCCATTGGATGACACTTGCTATGTGTGCATGTGTGTGTGTGCGTGCGCGTGCACACGCAGGCACACACACGCACGCGGCTTCCACAGTAACGACATTTATCCCACAAATCTTTTCCTTGTCTTACAGTTCTGTCACTGAAAGTCGAAAAGTTCTCCAGGAATCATGTGAGTATTTCTTGAAGCACAATTCTAAACTCAAGCGCAAACGGAGGCACTGCAGGCCGGCGTCGCACAGACTGAAAGTCATTTCCAAGTCCATGGGGACCAGCACGGGCGCCACGGCGAACCATGGCACGTCGGCCATAGCCATCGCTAGCCAGGATTACTTAGGCCAAGAAACCGTCCGAGAAAGCGTGACCTCTGCCGAATCGACGCTGAAAGGCGCAGACACGGACGGGAACAGCACTCCCAAATTAAGTCCAGGGGACGGTGGCCAGCCTTCTCCAGCTGCAGCTCCCAGCTCCGAAGGCCCTGGGGAGCAGGCTGACCAGAAGGACCAGGCGGCGAGTGCGAACGATAAGAGCAGTACAGCTGGAAGTGTGCAGAGCGAAAGGAGGTAGGAACCCATTTATCTCCCCTGAGATGG
Source organism: Nesogale talazaci (assembly GCA_004026705.1). Classification (NCBI taxonomy): domain Eukaryota; kingdom Metazoa; phylum Chordata; class Mammalia; order Afrosoricida; family Tenrecidae; genus Nesogale; species Nesogale talazaci. The sequence continues at coordinate 65,664 of PVJH01009318.1, read as the reverse complement.
CCCCATCATCCTTTTTCTAATGAAAGCGGCACAAACACATCGGGAAGAAACCATGTGTGCGCACAGGCGTCGTGGGTGCAGACCGGCTCCACGTCCGCTAGGAAATGTGGGCCTGCCCAGGGTCACGAGGTGTCGCTGCGCAACGAGCCTTCATGCCGGGCTCTCGCTTCTTTCTCTCCGAATCATGGAGGGCTGGTTGCTCGTTTACATACATGTTTAAGCTCCACCTGAGACGGAACCATGCAGTCGTCAGTGCCCCGTGTAAAAGGTACTTGTCATTTTATACCAAGGTGATTAGAAAATACTCTGATTTTCCAACCCTGTAAGGAATTTTCCCCAGGGGTCCTAAGAGGATCAGAACACAGGCAAACGTGTCATGAGGCAGAATCCCCTTCGGGTCTCAGGGTGAGCTCCCCCGCCCACCCACACGGGATTAAAAGCACTGCCTCAGTGTCCCCGTCACACCATCTGTGCGCTGGATTGTCATTCACCCCCGGAACCAAACTCTCGGCTACCCAGCCCATTCCATCTCAGAGCAACAGGAGACCAGGTCACACGACCGCTGTGCGTTTCTGAAACGCTACCTCTCTACGGGAGGAGAAAGTTGTTGGCCTCAAGCGAAGCAGCTGGGGGCTTTGAACTGCTGACTTCGCGGTTATCAGCCCAACACCTAGCCACACTGCCACCAGGGCGCCTTGGGAAATAAACACCTGCTTTTTTTTCTCTGCGTGCTTCCAGTGGTCCTCAAAAGCACAGCTGAGGCCTCCCCTTCTTAAAAACAGCTGCCTGGAGCGGGGTGGGACAGCAATCAACTATTTGCTAACCCGAGGGCGGGATCCACCCCCCAGGAGCCATCTTGCTCAGCCATTGTGTGATGGTGCAGGAGAACATTTCTGAAATCCACGAAAGTGGTCCTTGACGATACATTACTTACATTTTGAAAAATCTGAGTATACTTAAGGAGTTTCATGAATGATCCTTGGATATCGGTGGAGAGAAGTCATAAGGACAGCCAGCACATTGACTGCGCGTGTCTATGAATGTCTATCAATTGTCTTTCTTTTATCTAGGCTCAGCCCCCAAAGTGAGCAAGCTGGAGCAGGCCCAGGTCAGAGCCTCCAGGTGCCCGGTGCTTCCCACCCCAGCGGTCTCCAAGGCTCCTCGGCGACGCTCCTGGCTCACACTGCACCAGGAGCTGGGGCTGAGCAGGGGCCGGGCAGCCCCTCCAATGCCTGAAGCAGCACTGACCGCCTCTCCAGGAAGGAGATTGACGCTGCCATGCAAGTGACTGACGTGCCGTCTTACACGAATCACTGTTACAGTCTGTTTTGCACTTACACCCACATTCCTACTGTTACACTGGAAAAGGGTATTGAAGCCTAGGAGAAGATGGTTCCTTGCCACAAAGAGGTTAAGAACTGCAGTAGATCTGAGTCATGGCAATGTTACAGGTTAATCTTTTTTTTTTCCTTTGATGAGGGGGGGGTGGGGGTGGGGGTGGGGAACAGGTAGAAAGAATCCTTTTCTATTTATTGTTCAAAGTATTTTGGAAAGACCAGGCTCACGGGTTGGGAAAGAGACTGGAGGAACTGCCCAGGCTCCTGCTCCTGTGATGACTTTTGACCTTGAGATGGAAGTCATTCCTGGAGGCCACCTTCCCACCAAACCATTGGACTGTGGCATGGCCACCACCTCCACCATGGCCAACATTCCACTCAAAGACCAGCAGCAAGCTGCACCACCCAAGGGACCACATTCAACGGAGTCAAAGAGGAGAAGGCTGGGAGGGGCAGGGGAACTCGAGGGATGGAAACGGGCGCCTAGGGAGGAAGCGAGGAGGACAACCAGGGTCACAACAATTTGTGTCTGAATTATTTCGTAGTGACCGAATACTCACTACGTCAACTCTCAACAAGTCACCAAAAAGCATTGTCAGATGTCCCGTGTGATTTCACTGTAATGATTTACCACCAGGGTTTCTCCTGGCTGAAACGCTGACTGCTGATCCTTGGTTTTATGTATTTGAGAATAAGTTTCTACATATATGAATTTTTTTCTAAAGAAATCCTGGGCAATATTACATTCTGATATCTTAGTAGTGCTTCGGTAGCTTTTACACTGAATTTCTAAAGTAAAGAAAAATAATACTTTTATAGTATAAAAAAATAGTTTATATACCAAAAGGTGTTATGGTGGGAAGTCAATGAAAAAAAAAGCCACTATTCTACCTTAAAAACCTTAAATGTGTGAATTTTATAAGCACAAATGGTTTTAGATATCTATCTCCAAGATCTATTATGCAACTGGAATAAGGTGCTTGCTGTGATTGTTCAACGTTGATTCTCTTCTGCTGCTCACGGACCCTTCTGCATTTGTATAGATACAGTGTCCTGAAGGATGAGTAGATGAAATGATTTAGTCTTTTCAAAATTAAGCTTTAGTGCAATTGATTTTTTTCAATGGTTTAATGACCACTCAAGATGATACTATGCCCTGTTTGTTTTTGTTTTTTTTGTTTTTGTTTTTGTGGGCATCACTGCCTTTGGTGGTCGTGGGCGCTACCCAGCCACCGCTGGAATTGAACTGCCAAGCCCGCAGGCTGCAGTTCCGCACTCAACCACTTACACCACGGGGGCTCAGCCTGATACTATGCCCTGTTACAGTTCCCTGATACTTTTGTTCTGCACATTAAGAATAGTATAAATATTTTGTATTTGTACACAATCTTTCCGGACACTGCATAGAACCCGTTCCTGCAACTCAGGATTCTGGTGACCATTTCAACAGTGCGATGGTCAGATGAATGTGCCGATCGAGTAGGGCAATATACATGCCCACATATACATATATACATACACACACACACACATATATACACATACATACATTCATACACACAGTCTTGGTATAATATATTTTATACAACATCCTTAAATTTTTAAAGAATGTTCTTGATTTTATTTCCCAGGAAATATTTCCCCTTGAATTTTATTCCTTGATTAGTGTTTTTTTTCTCTCTAGCATTCTGCATAAAACATCATCATGTACTGTATGGAAAAAGTTATATTTTTCACATTTTTACACAGATAATGTACACAAGGACTTGGTTTTATGTGGTCTTTTTAGGAATAAAATATTCTTTGTATAAGAGACTGTGGAACTATTAGTCTGTAGTTAGGCATGATTTCTTTGATCCATGTTTCCAGTGCTGTGCAAGGTGTCACCCTTACCGTCTTCCCCATTTGGCGCTGTGGAATGCAGCGTGGTGAATTACTCTCACCAGACGTGTGCTGCCATCACCACTCTGCTCTCAAGTCTGCGTCCCCCAAAGAGAAGTCTAGTTCTCCCCCAGCAATAACTCGCCCTCCCTCCTTCCACAGCTCCTGGTACTAAAGGTTTGTCTCGGCATTTACCTAGCCTAGATTTCATAGTAGTGCGATCAGACAGTAACTTTCCTTCTGCACCCAACTTCACTCAGTGTCAAGTCTGGAAGGCTTGTGTGTTCTCCCATGCACCAGACTTTGATTCCGTTGTATGGCTAAGTCATGGTTCATCGCAGACCACGTTTGATCCATTTATTGGTTGATAGATACTTGAGTGTTTTTCATCATCTGTTTCCTATGAACAATGCTGCGGTGTACCTGCTGTACACACACCTGTTTGAGCCCCTGCTCTTAATACTTGAGGTCAAGATCTAGGAATATGTCTGAAGGGTCACTGAGTCACATCGACTTAATGGCAATGGGTAGGGTATCTAGAAGTGTGAATCCTGCGTCATGTGGTAATTCTGTTGTGTATTTTAGAAGCTGCCAAATTGTTTTCCACAGTGACTGTTCAGTAATACACAAGGATTCCAATTTCTCCACAGCCTTGTGGTAGGCTGGGTTGACTTGAGAAACACATCCACTGACACTAACTATACGTGTAAGAAAGAACTTTATATCAAGATAACATCCCAGTCCAACTCAAGTCCGTAGTCTGATGCCAGTCCATAAGTCCCTCTTCAGACTCATAAGACCCCACGCAATGATGAAGAGTACAGGCAGATCACAGGCTGGTGGGTACAAAGTCATGTGGATCCAATGGTGGTGGGCACGTCTCCCAAGTGCTGGCAGCAGCCTGGGTCCTTCAACAGGAAGAGAGAGAAGGGAGAGGTTCTCAGGGTACTCCTTATGAGGAGGTCACACCCACAAGGAGGCACCATTAGGCTGTGGCCTCATTGACAGGCTAAATTCTGTGCTTACACTTTTGTATCTCTTCAAGTTGACGTGAAATTATGTAACTACCACAAGCCTCCCCTGGAAGGTGGAAAGCAAGGGAAACCCAGGACCCAGCTTTAGCTTCAGAAAGTGGATTGTCATCTTCTCAAGCCTCTCCATTCAGAAATCTAAAATTTATGGATAAAATCAAATATCGTACCAAAAGCACTAAACAGTAAATAAGATAGTAAGTCACTGCCCAGCTGAGATCTGGAAGAAGGCGAACATTCATGGAAATGAAGCCAGCACTGGGAGAGATCTTTGCCCAGGGAGCATTTGCTGATTCATAAAGGAATGGTGGAGAGTTACAGCTGCTCCACCTACAGCCTCAAAGAGCTGAAGACCAAGGGGAGGGCGTGCTGGCAAATGGCCTTCACCGAGAATGGGCACCTCAAGGGGCAATCATAGAAACAAGTGTGAACCGTGCATAAGCAACCCTGCTTCAAGTTATCTGGGTAACTTAGAGCAATCTCAAAGCCTGAAACGACAGTCATTCTGGGTGGTTCCCGCATGGCACACGTGGTTTGCAATCGGCTACTAATCTAAAGGTTGAGAATTAGAACCGACTCAGAGGCACTTTGGAAGAACATTCTGGAGCTCTCCCATGAAGATGGTTGCTGCTGCTTATCAAGTCTGCCCCAACTCCCAGTGAGCCTCTTGGTGCAGAGCAGAACAGTCATAAGGTTTCCAAGGTCCTGACCTTACCGAAAAAGATCAAGCCAAAATGTGTGCATGGGCATCTTGGTTGCTTCCAGTTTAAGCCACCAAATTGGTGTGAACCACTAAACATTTGGCTAGTGGTCAAGTATTTAACCAGTTTTACCACCCAGGAACCACCAGCTGAAATTACAGCCAGAAAAATCTTTTGGAATAACTTCACTCTAATGCATGGCATCACCATGGCCTGGGGATGGACCTATGGCCACGGGTCTAATGATGGAGCAGTAGTGCCCCTGGCACCAGGTGAAAATTCTTTCTGGAGAAGGAAAATGTCACTCGACACACTTTACAAGTATTTTTTTTAATTATTCTATTGGAGGCTTGCACCTCACCTATCACAAGATGTACATGCGTATACTGTGCCATGCCCCTTTACCTGCCTGCTGTTGTTATCATTCTCCAAATCTCTGCTTTTCCACTTGAGCCCTTGTACTTTAAAAGTACAAATACTTTTAAAACAAATACTCAACTAAGCCCCGGTGGTGTAGTGGTTGTGCGCAGAACTGCAGCCCACTGGAATGGAGGTTCAATTCCTGCAGCAGCTCCACAGGAGCAAAGGCTGGGCCTCCTACTCCCACTACCAGAGGGCAGTGATGCCAAAAAAAAGTATTTTAAAAAACCCCAAATACTCTGTGTATAATCAAACCTAATGAAGCACATAAAAAGACAAAACAAAATGAACACCAGCATCACATAAGAAAAGATCAACTTAACAACAACTTAACTTAAAAGATCAATACATAAAAAAGAAATCAACAACTTCCTGGAATTACCAGGCCAGGGTGCTTGAAGCTCATGTAACAAAGTATTCCCAAAGAAGCAACAGTGAGAGAATGCTACAAACTGATGAAGATGATGGCAGACATCTAAAAAACCTGACGGTCCCTATTTTTGCTGAGGTGTGGAGAGAACAACAGAAATCCTCATTGATTGCTGGTTGGAATGTAAGGATGGCCACTCTGCGAGACCATGTGACGATTTTATTTTATTTTTTTTTTTACAAAATTTAATATAGTTCATTCCAAAATCAAAAACACAGTCGAAGCCAGCCCATGGAGGCATTTTCCGTGTGATCCTGAGACTGTAACTGCAGGAATGGAAAGCCCTGTCTTTCTCCCGAGGAGCAGCTGGTGGTTTCGAACTTTAGAACACGAGGGTCACAACCCAACACGTACTCACTCTATCATCAGGGTTCTTGGTATACAATCTAACGACCACAATCCTGGACAGGTACCCAGTTGCTTTGAAACATGGCTGTTTCTAGATGTCATCGAGTTGGTTATGACCCAGGGCGACCTTATCCCATGAGCTGGCATCCACCCCATGGCAGTGAGTTTTGATTTTGGAGTGAGCTGTGTTTCGTTTCGTAAAAAAAAAAAATAATAAAATTGCTACATGATCTTGCAAAGAGGCTATCTCATTTTGCATTCTGACCAGCAGTGGAACGAAACACCACTCGGTCCTGTGACATCTTCACAATTGTTTCTATGCTCCAGTCCACTGTTGCCTTGAAAACATTTCTTGTTTCATTGGAAGCATGCTTTTACATAATAACCTGCATGGAAATGTTTATAGCAGCTCTATTAAACTGGAAGCAACCAAGATGTCCTTCAATAGGTGAACAAAGAAATTTCAATACAGCTATACAGTGGAATATATTCAGCAATAAAAGGAAATGTGCCATCAACCCAACCCACACCAAGGCATGGGTGAATCTTAAATCCATATTGCTAAGTGAAAGAAGAAATAGGAAAATACTATATACTGTATGATTCTAACTATACAGTATATCTGTAGAGTTTGACTAGGGATTCGAGAGAAAAGGTGGGAATAATAAATTAGGAATGTTCTCTCCCTCTCGCAAAGTATTATGTATGATACTGTAATTGTGGGTCATGACATGATGCATTTGTAAAAACCTACTGAATTTTGCAGCACAAAGACAGGCTTAATGTATGCAAATTTTAATAAGTCATTTAGGAGGTGGGAAAGATCCTCAGATGAAATGTTGAATGTGACAAAGTAATCTCACTGCATTACAAATGTGTGAGACAATCTCCCAGAAGGGAATAGTGGGAAAAAGTTGCTGAATTCTCTACTCACTTGTAGATTTGGGGAAAGGAGAGGATGTGTTTCCCTCCAGGAACAGCTGCTTCCTTTGCCGGGAGACCAGGAGAACTGGCTGATGCCCAGCTGTCATGACTGAGCACTATGATCAATGATTCCACAGAAGAAGACGGATCCAAAGGGGGGGGGGGGGAAATGTAGAAGAATATCAAATCCTCACAGATGTTAAACATTCTGAAGGATGGACGAACCTCTGAAACCACTGCCTTGAGATCATCTTTAAATCTTAAACCAAGAATATCCCCTAAAGTCATCGTAAAATCTGTTACCAAGTAAGAAAGCCCTGCCTGGAGCATTGTGCTGTTTTAAGAATGAACCTATATGAGATAAAATTGAAAACAGCAACTCAAAAGATTGGATAGAAACCTTAGGAGTCGGCGATCATTGCAACCACTGTGTCAATTCATCTTTTTGAGGGTATTCTTCATTTAACAGTGTGTCAGTCTGGGTACACTTAAAGAAACAAATTCACAGAAACTCATGTATATAAGAGAGAGTTATATAAAGGGTAAGTGTACATTAAGAACACATCTCAACTCAGTGCTGCCCAAGCCTGTAAGTCCAATATTAGCACATATGTCTGACACCAATCTACAAAGTCCTCCTCAATCTCACAAAATACACGCAATGATGTCGACTGCAAGAGGAAAGCTGAATCAGTGAGTGTGTAAGTATCTCAGCAGAGGCAGGGGTCTCCACAAGGCTGCTCCAGCACCCTGCGCTGCATGTGGCTTTTTCTCAGGGATGTCTTGCAGGAAGTGAGCCTTTCCAGTTGAAGCAGGGAACTGGTTAAGGCAGCTGCACCCTGCTTTGACTATTAGAGCGAGAGACTTGAGAATGAGAAAGATGAGGCTCACCGAGCCATTTATCGCTCCACCCTTCAATTAAGCCCATGTGTTCATTGGCCAGGTTGGCACCTTAACTATCTCAGACAGCCATACTAAGCATGCTTGTCCTTTTCCAGGGACTGATCTGTCCTGATGACATGTGCAAAGAGCTTGAATCAAAGGCTCATCGTCATTGATTCTAAGGCATATTCTGGTTATACTTCTTCCAAGATAGATGTGTTTGTCCTTCTGGAGGTTCATGGTCCATTTCGAAGTTCTTTGCCACAGCCATAATTTAAATGCCTCATTTCTTCTGCTGCTTTCTTTTTTCATTATCCAACTCTCACGTCCATACGATGCAATTAAAAGCATCATAGCTTGGGTCAGGAATACTTCATAAAAATGACATCTTTTCTCTTCAACATTTGTCAAGGGGTCTTGTGAAAAGATCTGCATGATGCAATATGTTATTTTATATCTTGAATGCTGCTTCCCAGAACCTTGACTGTGGAGCCACATAAAATGGAGTCCTTGATAACTTCAATCTCTTTTCAGTCTCATTATGACATCTGCATGTCACAAGCTCGTAATGAGCCGTTCACCAATGTTGATGCCACCTTCTCCGTTTAATCATCTCGTTCTCAGACTATTTACTCAGCATACAGGATCAGAACATCTAGGTTAAGTATGATGACAAGATAGACTCCAGACACATTTCCCAGTTTTAAACCAGGCAGCATTCCCTCATTTTGCTTGAATGATTGCCTTCTGGTCTATGTGGAGACTCCATATTTAAAAGCACTCGTGAATACCCATTCTTCCGAACATTATTCATAATTTGTTATGTTCCACACAGTTGGATTCCTTTGCACAGACAGTAAAACACAAATAATTATCTTTCTGATTTTTTCTGTTTTCAGCCAAGATCCTTCTGTTGTCAGCAATGCTATCTGTTGCTTCATGTCTTCTGAATCTAGCTTAATTTTGGGCAGTTTCCTGTTATTGCTACAACTCTTCTTCAATTGGCTTCTGCAAAACTCTGCTTACATGTGAGATTAATGATATTGTTAGATAATTTCAATATTCTATTGAATAACCTCCCTTTGGGATAGCCACAAATATGGATCTCTTCCAGTTTGTTAGCCAGACAGCTGTCTTCCAAATTTCTTAACATAAAATGAAGGCGTGCTGTCAGTCATGCAACAGTTTGCTGAAATATTTCAATTATGTCCCACCAATTGCTAGAGCCTTCATTTTGGCCACTGCCTTCTGTGCAGCTTGGGTTTCTTACTTCAGTACCATTGGCTCCTGCTCATATGCTACTTTGTGAAATGGATGGACATTAACCAATTCGTTCTGGTACAAGGACTCTCTGTGTTTTCCTTCCATCTTCTTTTGATGCCTCCCTCATCGTTCAGTATTTGCCCATAGAATCCTTTAATATTTCAACTCAAGGCTTGAGTTTTTCTCCAGTTCTTTCAACTTGATCAATGCTAAGAACTCTTTTTCACTTTGACTTTCTAACTCGAGTCTTTACATATTTTATTAACTCTTTACTTTGTCTTCTCAAGGTCACCTTTGAAATCTTCTCTTCAGCTCTCTGACATCATCATTTCATCCATTTGCATTAACTGCGCTCCGTTCAAGAGCAAGTTTCTGAATTTCATCTGACGTCCACTCTGATCTTTTCCATCTTTTTAATGACTGCCTGCTTTCTTCATGTGTAATATTTCTTATATCATCTCGCATCTTGTTGGGTCTTTTGTCATTAGTGTTTAGTGCATCAAGTCTGCTTCTGAGATGGTTCATAAATTCAAGGATGATATACTCCAGTTCATATTTTGTCTCTCTTGGAATTGTCGCAATTTTACCCAGTTTCCACATGAACTTGTATATAAACAGATGCTGGTCTGTTGCACAGAGGGCCCCAGGTCTTTTGAACAATGATATCCAACTTCTCCATGACCTCTTACCTCAAATGTAGTCAATTTGGTTCCTGTGTATTTCATCTGGGGAGGTCCACGTATATAGTTGTCACTCATGTTGTTGTAAACAGATATTTAGGGGGCTGAGCCCCGGTGGCGTAGTGGTTGTGCGCGGGACTGCGGCTCACTGGGATGGAGGTTCAATTCCAGCAATGGGGCTGGGCCTCCTACTCTCACCACTGGAGAGCAGTGATGCCCCCCCCCCCAAAAAAAAAAAAAGAAAACATATTTAGGGCTGAGCCCCAGTGGCATAAGTGGTTGAGTGCGGGACTGCAGCCCGTGGGCTTGGCAGTTCAAATCCAGCAGCGGCTCTCAGGAGCAATGCTGGTAGCTCCCACGACCACCAGAGGGCAGTGATGCCCAAAAACCAAAACAAAACAAAAGAAAAAGAAAAAGAAAACAGATATTTATAATGTATAAGTCATTGGTCTTTCAAATTTATATCGTCTGATCTCTAGCTTAGTTTCTATAATCACAACCATACTTTCCAATGACTGATCCTTTTTGTTTCCAACTTGGCAGGGCAGCAGCTATCTAGACACTTTGATTGCCTGTTGATGAATTTCAAACAGAAAACATTGAAAGAATTCTTCATTTCCTTCATCACTAGCTTTAGTAGTCGGTGTGTACATTTGCATAATAATTATAATACTGGACGTTGTAAGCATGTAGATATTATTCTATCACAGCATTATATTTCAGAAAAGATCATGAAATATTCTTTTTGATGATACATGTAATGCCATTACTCTTGAATTTGTCATTCCCAACATGATAAACCATACGCTTGTCTGACTCGAAATGGCCAAAACCAATCCTGTTCATTAATGCCTAGTACTATAGATCTGTATGTGTTATTTTGATTTTATTCTGATTTTCCTACATTCATACTACAAACATTTCACCTTTTGATTGTTCATGGATGTTTGCGGCTGTTTCTTCCCATGTTGAACCATGTCTCATCAGTGATCACAGGTCCTGAAAGCTTTGCTCCATCTAGATCATCAAGGTAAATTCAACTGTGAGGAGGCAACTCTTCCCCATCATGCTTTGAGTGCTTTCCCCATCATGCTTCAAGGGACTCCCCATCTCCAGACACTCTCTCAGACAATATTCCACTGCTGTTACTCAAGTTTTCTGTGGCCATCCTCTCAGAACTAGATCAGCTACTCCTTCCTAATCTGTTTTTAGTATGGACACTACTGAAACCTGTTGGTACACCCAGCGGCACAGCTCCCAGCATCACAGCAACTCTGAAGCCACTCGTGTTTGACAAACTGACAAGTTGAGCAGTGCCCTCTTCAAGTAGGGCACAAAACTAAGTCTTTCCTTGCAAATTGATGGGAACGGCCAGCTTCATCATCAGCATCGTCTCATTCCTTCTTGAAACAATATATCCATTTGTAAATTGCTAATTTCTTTGAGGCATGGTCCCCATTCATTTTCCACATATTTTTTCCAATCAGTGATGTCACCAAGCTTCACTCTAGTTTTAGTGTTGGCTTCTGCTTCAATTTTACCAGAATCCATGCTGCTCTGAAAGGGTCTCTCTTCAGATTGATGTCTTATTCTTAGTGCCTTAATTTGCTCCTGATATGTTAGTGTGAGTTTATTGTGCTGCAAAAAGATTTTGAAATGCATGCAGTTTTGTCGATAATATATATTTCCCGTTAACTTCTTGAAGTTTCCTCATAAATGAGAGAGACAAGACATATCTCCTGTGCAAAGTTCTGACTGAGTGTGGCTAGTGTGTGTTGAATTCCTTACTGTGGGAGCGGCGTGCAGGGAACAACTTTACAATCTGACAACCACCATTTCAGCAACTGATCATGATCAACATCAATTTTTTTAAAAAATTCACAGCCATCACTTCCAACTCATGGTGACCCTATGGGACTGAGAGAGGTAGCCTTGTTGAATGTCTTGGAGAAAAAGTTGTCTTTGTGAGAAACTGGCCAGCCATGTTTCCATCTACTATGGAGCCCAAGTGGCACTGGGAGTGAAATCTTGGACTTCTAACTGCAAAGTTCAAATCCACCAGCTTCTTCTCAGGAGAATAATGAGGTCATCTGATCCCTTAAAGAGTTAGAGTCTAGGAATCTCTCCATAGGATCAGTAAGAGGCATTATTGGATATGGCAGTGGATTGGAGGTTTTCTGTTTTGATGTCAATCTACTAATGTGATATAATATATGAATTTTCTAAGATAATGCCAATCTTGAATTCCTGGAATAACTCTACTTGGTCATAATATATAATTTAATAGACTGTTGCTACAATTTGATTTGTTAAGGATTCATTCTGGATAAAAATATACATAGATTCCATCTAGAGTCTATATGATTTGTTAATCATGGACATAATATTTATAATCTATAAACCAGAATTTTAGTAGTATTCATTTTTAATAGGAAAAAATATCTTATTCAAAAGCAAATGGTCATTTTTCTTGTTTGTGGGGCCAGACTTTCAAGCAAAAAGAGCCTGCTGTTTCAGAGGGTGTGACTTAAACTTTTATAGGAATTAAATAACATTTTGTAGCCAAGGAAGTTGACTTAACTTACATAATCTATTGACATTTACAGCGCCAAGGTTGATGTGCATGGCGTGAAGCAAAGCCTTCAGCAGGAGGGATGGACCAAGCAACAGCGTTCACTGGGAAGGCTGCTCCAACACGCAGCAAAACTTTATGGACCAGCATCTCCCTGCAAGACCCAGTGCCCCCTCACCCACCCCATCCCCCACCCCATGACCTTGCCACTCGTTAGGCTGGCCACTGTTCTCAAGGAACCTTCTACAGACATCCCTGGTTAACCACGACCAAGAAAGAGCTCACCATAGCCACCCAGCATCAAATAATTTCAGTGCTTCCCCATTCTCACCCCTCAGAAATGCGCCTTCGCTGGGATTTCCAATCCTGACTGCTGGAAAGTTTTACCATTGCCAGGGCAGACACTTGTACGCTCAGGAAATGAAAGATATGATTTTAATAACCACAAGAAACTCTGCCATCCCCGCTATTTGGGGGGGGGGGTTTGCATGGAAAGCATAACCTTTAATACCTCCCTGTGCACACAGCCCAAGTGCAAGACTTCAATTCCAGATGCTCAAGTTGGTTCGCAGTGGCCACTGTGATCTGCAAGTGAAGAAGAGTCCAGTTCTTATTAACCCGCAGAGGCCGTGCGTCCACAGAGAGCAGGAAAGCAGGAAAGCAGCGAGCAGAGAGCCACGCAAAATGACTTTGCTTCTTGTCCTTTGGGCAAATTATGGGGCTAACACCTGTCTCTGCAGAAGAGTGTGATTCATGTCATAGTAGGGGTGGGGGTAAAGACGAAGACCCTCAGTGAGATGGATTGACATTTAAATGCAACTCAAGGAAAATAATGAGTGTGAGGATGGTACAGGCAATGCTGTTTTTTGTTTGTTTGTTTGGGCCCATGAGTTAGAACCCACTGGAGGGTGCCTAACAATAAAAACATTGTTAACTTGGTGGGGGGAGGGGGGGAAGAGCCACATTGGGAGTCATCACGAATGGGAAGTTCATTGAAAGCATGATTGGCAGAGGGGAACAAAAAGGTGAGAAATATGGGAAGAAGTGTGAGAAAAGAAAGAGACTGGTGGGTTGCTAGTGTTAAATACGAATGAGAAGTGAAAATCAATGAGGCCCCAATTGCTCACGTGAGTCAGATTTAGCAGCCAAATCTGAAATGTAGGATGCTTTTCTTTTTTCTTTCCCTTGCTGGATGGGAGTCAGCAAATGCTGGTAGAGTAAAATGGTTACGTGGTCCACAGGCTGGCAGTTAAAAGCCACTCAGAGACGCTTAGAAGTCGGGTCTGGCAAAGAGCTCTGGGCAGAGTGCAGTCTAGAAAACCCAAATGGGGGCGTCCTGCTGTGCCCTTGGCCTTGGGGGACGGCCGTGAGCTGGGTTAATTCAATTTGACAGCAACTAACAGCTACAGCCACCGCCCAGAGAAAGAGGGGGAAACCAGCACCACTTTAGCAGGATAAGTTTCTGAACTTCCCCTTCCAGAAGGAGTTGGAATCTATCTAAGTCTTGATAAGAATAAGTCCAAGAAAGTGTATCACAGACACCTTGTCCCGAGGCTGGGCCCCAGTTTGTCTTCACTGGCTGCGATCTCCTACGTACTTGACTTCACATGTCCTCCATTTTCACGTACCAGGACAAAGAGTCTAGGCAACACGATCAGTTGTGGTTGTGAGAGAGTGTTGACTGTGCTCTGAGGCATAGTGACCCTGTCTGGGTACAACAGAAAGAAGCATTGCTCCATCTTCGGCCATCCAATGGCCGTGAGCCCATTGTCACAGCCACTGTGTCATCTCGGGGACCCTCTTTGTCCCCATCCCGCCACTTCATCGAGCAGTGATATCCTTCTTCAGAGCTGGCCTAGCCTGATAACCTGTGCAAGTTCTTCAAGACAAAATCTTGATGTCTTTATTTTTTTTTAATTATTATTCAATACTTCAGAGGGCTCTTACAGTCTCTCATCATTCTTTTAGGTTCATCCAGTGTGTCAAGCACATCTGTACATATGCCGCCATCATCATTTTCAAAGCATTCTCTTCCCACCTGAGCCCCTGATAGCAGTTTCCCATTTCTTCTCCCTCCCTCTCCCCATCTCCTCCCTCGTGAACCCTTGATAAGTTGGATATTATTATTGTCATATCTTACATCATTCTCTGTCACCCTTCAACCTACTTTTCTGTTGTTCATCCCCCTGGGAGGGGGTTATAGGTTGATCCTTGTGATCAATTTCCTCATTCTCCCCCCACCTTCCCCTTTCCCTCCTGGTATCTCCAAGTTCTCATTGTTGGTGAAGGAGGGGGGTGGGGAGAAGGGGGAGGTGTTTATCCTGAATTCCCTGTGTTGCAGGCCCTTATCTGAAGCAGTATGTTCTGGTCTAATCCAATCTGGAAGGTAGAATTCAGATCATGATAGTGGGGGAGGGGGAGAGCATTAAAAAACTAGAGGGAAATTGTGTGTTGTGTCAGTGCCGACGTCCTTGCTTTTAGAAAGCGTTCTGGCTGTCCTTCTTCCAAGCTAGATTTGTTCATTCTTCTGATAGTCTACGGTGCCTCCCCTCATCTTCACCAGCTTTGTTACTCAGATGCTTTATGCAGAAGCAACCAGTCACATTAACAATAACTGGAAGAGAGGCACAAAACCAACAGAAATTTCTTAGAACCTCAGTGGCTTCATCTCATCTTCCAAAGCACTGGGTAACGTGAGCCTGTCTAGGGCGGGGGCTGATGTCCCAAGGAACCTATCGCAAAATCTAGTTCATTTCACTGTCAGGAAAAGTTCAGACTTGAATGTACACTCCAGACTTTACCCTAGAAATGTCACCAGTGATTTCTAAAATCTTTCTTAGCAGCCAATCCAGTGGCATCTAAAACAGAAACCTCGAGAGCCGGGAAAGAAAGTCGACCCCTGGCAACACTCTTCTGGCATTTTCAGTCTCTGTACTGCCACTTCCATTGGCACTGAAAGAACAGCTCGTTGTGTTTACAGAGCTGACCTTGCTGGCAGGCTGCGAGCAATGAAGGCCAGGAAAACAGGACAAGAGGACTCTATTTCTTCATCGGATGGCCATCACTGCCTCTTGTCGTTGGTCCTGAGTCCAGGCAGGGGTCTCCAAACTTACCCCCTGCCCCCCAAGCACTGAGAGCTCCAAGTCCTTTTTCTACAAAACTCAATTATATGAAAGAGATGTGAGAACATAGGTAGAGATAGGAAGGGAGTATATCCAAGGGCTTGGAGGTAAAAGGGAGTGTGCTACACTGGACACTCTGGAGAGACCAAAACTAGTATAAAAACACCTTCTCCCAGCAGCCTGTCCTGACACGATCACTGTAGACAAAGCGGGAGCATAAGCAAAAGTGGTGAAGAAAGCTGATGGTGCCTGGCTATCCAGGGATATAGAGTCTGGGGCCTTAAAGGCTTCAAGATAAACACGCAGGTCAGCTCTCAGGCATCAAAGATCAAAAAATCCTATCATTGGAATGTGGGGGAGTGCAGAGAGGGGACCCAAAGCCCATCTGTGAGCAACTAGACATTCCCTCACAGAAGGCCGGGGGAGGGGACAAGGCAGTTAGGGTGCAGTGTAGCAATGATGAAACATACAATGTTCCTCTAGTTCTTGAACTCCCCACCACCACCACTACCACCACCACTATCATGATCCCAGTGCTAACTTACAAATCCAGCTGGACCGAAGGATGTACACTTGTACAGATAGGAACTGGAAACACAGGGAGTTCAGGCTAGAAGAACCCCTGAGAATCCATGGTAAGAGGGGTGATAATGAGCTCCATAGTGGTTCATGGTGGTTTCCAAAGGGAAAGGTCAGGGACAGTTGTGCCCTGTCCTGCAGGATTGCTTTGAGCCGGCATCGCCTGAGGGCAGTGAAGAAGTTAGTCGTGGAGGCATTCAACATGGGAGAAGATCGCCACCGCAGACTTCTATAGGATTGGTAATGCGTAAAGACTTATAAGAAGAATGTATTATTAGGTTACATGGCATCATTGAAATTAATTTTATGAAAGAGGAAATTCACCCACTTTATATACATGCAGCTAAAATGCTGACACAATCACGTTTGCCTGAGAGGATCCTGAAAGGACTCCGTTGCTGCTCAACTAGATGCCTGGGCGGGGCAGCCCACGTGAGCCGACAGTGCCACGTCGTCTTCGTCCGCCGTAACAGCCTGGGATGCCCGCAGTCTTTGTTTCTCTTCTCTCCTTGAAGCCTCACGCTCTCTTTCTGGCAGTCAACCGCATGTTTATTGAGCACCTACCTGTCCACTTCTTTCCTGCCAGTCCTTCCCACCCCCACAAATAACGTTCAGAGACGCTGACTACCCCCCAGCACATGGCAGTCAGAAGATACCTCAGGCCAGGCAATACTCTTCTCCAGCATCCAGTTCCAATGCATGCTTTTCATGGCTGTCAGCTTCCAGAAGCACATCCCTTCCAAGGGACTTCTGGATGCGTCAGAACTGCCAACTTCTCAGGGCATTAATTGAGCACCTAACTGGTTGCTCCATCCATTGACGGGTCTCTCCAGGGTCACATTAACACCAAAGCCATGACTATGGCAAGCTGATAGACAAGTGGAATGATAGCTATGAATACTGTATGATAAATATTAGATATATGATGAATAGATACTAAAACATGTTGGGATTATATACACATACATATATGTACACATGCACACACAGAGGGCTTCAAAAAGTGTATGAAAAAAAATCAAATGACAAAATAATGGAATTTTTCACAAATTTTTTGAAGCTCCCACTCCCTGCTGTATGTGGTTGTAGTTGGTGGTGGTGGTGGTGGTGTGTGTGTGTGTGTGTATGTGTGAAATCAGCCAAAGATAAGGTTCAACTGTGGTCTGGCAGGACATCAGAATATCCTGGAGTAATTCTTCTCTTGCTGTTGGAATTGCCAGTCAGCCTCTAGAATATAATTAAGAAAGATAATCTGGATACTATTTCTTGGTAAGATATTATCCAAATTACAGACTTTGAATGCAGCGAATCCCAACAGCCATTTTGTTTCTTCATTGGGGGCCAGTTTTATAGTTTCTGTAAAGTTAGAGGTTGGTGCCACTATCAGACTCTGTTTCTTCTAGCTAAGACAGGTGTGGCAGCCTCTCCTCTTCAATGTCCAGTGGGAGGAGGGTAAAGTCGGCCATTGCCTATACTTCACACTGTGTATAGGCAAGTTCTCAGGAAACTGTCAAAGATGCTAAATGAAGTGTATTGTACCTAGGACAGGGAGTGTATAATAATTGTATTTAAAGATAACTTTTTATACTTAAAATATTTTAAAACATTTGACTAATATGCTGAGTCCATATTTTTGCTTTTGGCTAACCTGCTCTGGAGAGAAAGGACTAGTTCAAACTCTAAAATCAAGAGCTAATCACTTAACAATTGAATTGGTGGGTGAATGACAGGCAAGAGCTGGCTTGCTTTCACATTCAGCCAACATGTAGAACTACTATGGTGTGGGCAACTTCATAATTTCTTGCCACATCAAAGATTTTGGCCAGCACCTGTGTATTTCCCCACCCCACAACAACTTCCTACAGAATCAAAGCCTCTTCACATTTTCAGGTAATTAATGATCATTAATAGTGAGTAACATTTTTTAGGGCTAATTTTAAGAAGATTGAAGCAGTCCATCAACAGGGAGCTACCAGAAATTCAAGTTAGATTCAGAGGAGGGTATGGAACAAGGAATATATCATTGGTGACATTAGAAAGCTCTTAGCTGCAACTAATACCAGGAAGATGTTTCCCTGTGCTTTATTGATTAAGAAAAGGCATTGTTGTGCAGCTCCTAACGAACTGTGGGCAGAACTATAGAACACTTACTTAGGCTCCTGCGGAATCTGTTCATAGACCAAGCAGTAGTGACTAGAAGCAACATCAGGACTGTCAGAAGGCTCATTCACACGCTGCGAAATGAAGATGACACAGCCTTGCCTGCTGAAGCCTTTACTGGAGAAGAATAAAGACTCTCATCTTCAGTCTGGAGTAAAGTTCAATGTGAGGAAAAAAAAAAAATCTTCACCCCAGGACCAATCAGTAGCATTGTGATTAATGGAGGATGATCAAAGTTGTTAATTATTTCATTTTTACTTAGATCCACCATCTACGTACAGAGGAGCAGCAACCAAGAACCTGAACATCTGGTGACTTCCTTTTGAGCAAGTGCGTGCGCTCCCACACACGGGGAATGTTCCAACACCCGCCAGACTAAGAATCACGGTGGCTCTCCCTCCTCCACCACTGCCGTCTCCTTCTTCTGCCGCTCCTGAGCTCTGTTGTGCTGATTAGGTGCAGACCTGGTACCTCTTTTGTGAAGCGGCAGCTGAGGAGACTCGGGCGCTCACCATGGAAGGAGGCAAGACTGAGAACAAGGGTCATAGTAATTTGAAGGTGGCAGGGCAAGGTGGTTCTGTGGTGCAGTTGAAGATTAAGAGGCATACGCCACTTAGTAAACTAATGAAAGCCTGTTGTGAACGACTGGGTTTGTCAATGAGACAGAACAGATTCCGATTTGACGGACAGTCAATCAATGAAACCTGCACAGCTGGAGATGGAGGATGAAGATGCAATGGCTGTGTTCCAGCAGCAGACAGGAGGCGTCTTCTAAAGGGGAGCCTGCTCCTTTCCTCCAGAACTCTCTTTCTACCAACCAAGAATCCATTCTCAATTGGAAAACCACAATTTGGTTCCACCACCTCCTGACTACTACAGCATAGCTTTCTCTTTCTTTCATTTCCCCTTCCCCATTCCTTTATTGTACATAAAGTAACTGGTGCATGTGCATAAGCATACTGCATTTTTCCCTTTGTTTATTTTATTTTATTTTTTTTACCAAATGGCCAATGGTATGTTTTAATTGACATCAAGTGGAGATGGGATGGGGAAAATACTAGTTCTGTGAAAACACCCCCCTCTCCATTAGTGCCGTGCTCATTTAGCTCCTCTCTTCATATTCCAATAAGTAATTTGACTCTCATTGTTTAACAAAAAAAAAAAACAGTGACATAAAAAAATCTTTGCATACCTTGTTTGATTGGAGAATTTTAATGTTTTTCATTTATCATTGTAAAACCAAGGACAATTTTATAACTTTTTTGTATGTAGCTGTTACATGTAGGGCAGTCTTGAAGTCGGAGTCAATTACTCTCAAAGAAATGAAGCCTAGATAGTTTTCCCTTCAAGTCAAGTGTCTTCTTGTTTAAACTTCTTGTTTGTTTGGTTTTTTTTTAAGCATGGCAAGCACCAACCCCACAAAGTGAGATGGCATAAAATGGGCAGATTGTGCAATGTATACACAGGGACAGTAGCATTTTCACAGGCAGCAGAGCAAATAGGGTAGGCAGACTGGGTCAATTTTCTGGAAGGCTACAACTACAGAGACAATGGACTGTGTGGAGTCCAACTGCAGATCGAAGGCTAGGCAGCATTGCAAACATTTTGAACTGGGAGATCAGAAAGAAGAAGGTGAAGAGATCCAGTTCTAAGCTTCATCTGGTTTTATTGACAATACAGTCTTGATGTTTAGTCCACAAACACAAGGAATCAAACAGTGTATTATGGTGAGGAAATATCCTGTTTTAAAAAAAAACTTCTTAGAAGTGTTTATAGAACAGAGATGTCTCTGAAGACTTCATTGTGCCTGACTTAAGCCATGGTATTACCTCACACACATGTGAAGTCTTGATACTGAATAAGGAAGACCAGAGGAGAATGAATGCATCTGAATTATGGTGCCGGTGAAATATGTTGAAAGGACCGTGAACTCCCAGAAGAACAAACAACTCTGTCCTATAGGAAGGATAGCCAGAATGCTCCTTTGAAGTGACAACGAGGACTTATGTCCTGTTCCCCGGCTCTGAAGAAGGGTATCATACTTGGTAAAGTGGAAGGCAGGCAAAAAGGGGGAGGGAAGGCCTTCCCCAAGGTGGGTTCACACAATGGCTGCAATAACGGGGTCAAACATAGCAGCAGGCGGAGGTGGGAGAAGGATCCAGCACCAGGCAGAGTTTCATTCTAGGAGCCATCCTTTTGCGGCGTGTCTGTGATGCTAACTAGACACTCGAGAGCTAAGGCACAGACCAGGGGCGCTAACGATGTCAGATTTCAGTGATCATCATCTTACATGGTGGCTGTTCCTGGGTGCCCTGAGTTGATTTTCAACTCCTCCTTGACTCCCACGGTCTTCTCTGTAGGTTGAGCCTCTGATGTTCAAGGCAAGCATGCTCTATTCTTTCAAAATGAGCATTTACTATTTATTCTTCACTCTACCCCCAAAGTGGGACTGGGGGGAGTCGCACACAAAAAGTGGTAAGAAAGGACAGCCTGCTTTGCCAACTTCTTTTACTTGCTAAACTAATTGGATAATTCACGTAAATCAGTGTGTATTGCAGGCCAAAATCTATATCAAAACAAATATTAGCAACTTTCTGAGCTTGTTTTCTGCAAGTGGAGAGAGGGCTTCAAAAATTCATAGAAATATGGAATGAAAAGATAATTACATTTTTAAAACCCCCTTGTATATCATTCTAGAATTTTTCTAATGATTGCACACCAGATAAGCATTTCTTTTTAATTTTGTAAAAGATACAATATGTATCTTTGTTTATTTGTTGCATATGTATTAATGTATAACATGCATAGGTCATTCACCTCCCTCTGTAACTTGGTGTAGAACTTAAAATTTTGATGAGGGATTTGTGCCCCTGGATAGAGATCTTAGAAACAGTTCACATGTTTTAGTCCTATACTGACTTCTAAGTTAAATATTTCAAGATGACTTTGGTCAGCCAAGCCTGACTGCTGGAATGCAGACATGAGCAAATCACTAAAAATAACAATTAAAATTCTTACTCTGGACAGGCAGCTTGGAAGCCAGCATATCTGCTGAACATATTAACAATGAGTCATAACCACATGAGTTAAATATACCGAGAAATTAAATGTTTAGCTCAGCATGCTGGGTGTGCTGAGGTCTGGGATGACTGGAATTCTAACAGAAACCTGAGATTGAATTAGGTCTATTGGACTTGACACCTAACATCAAGGCCAAGAGTGAGCTATGCACCCTGCAGAGCACCGACTGGAGGGAAACGTCCCTCTCCCTCTCTGCTTTCTGAGTTCCAGGACTCTGTCAGGCCAGAGGGCGAAATATCTTCACGGGAGCAGTGGTGACTGCTGATGCAAAATCCAAGAATCTCAGAGTGAAAGGAGCCCTCCTGACAAAGCTATTCCGGAGGATGCAGTCAGGAGGGAGGGGTAAAGAAGATGTCCACAGGCCCCCTGAATTCCTCTCAGAGCAGTCCTTGCCTTCAGGGTCATCCCTATGGGTCTTGACCACCCCAGAGCTCCCAGTCTCTAAGCTCTCTCTATCCATCTCCCCCCAAAGCAGCACAGGAACCCCCTGGTAGGAAAAACTGGCAGACAGTATGCTTGGCATACAGATTAAATGCATATGGTAAAAGAATACAATTCTAACACACACCATTCCTGATTTTAAAACACAGACTATCCGCTGACTTATGCATAGATTCTGCGTGTACACAATTAAATGGACTGGAATGCCCATTAATTGCCATGCCAGTGGTAATTTGCCACAGTCCCCACAGTTAAATGCCAATCGTTGAAGAGTCCATAAGAAAAAAAGCAAAGCCAAACTCAGTGCGAGCACATACTGACCTTAGATGGGATTTCCAAGATGATAAATCTTCACGGAAGCAGACAGCCTCATCTTTCCCCTGACAAGCAGCTGGTGGGCTTGAGCCATCAACCTTGCAGTGAGCAACCTAACCCCAACACCACATCTCCACCAGGGCTCTTCTCTGGAAGCTCATCTCAGAACCCCACAGGACAGTTCTACACTGTTCTGTGGGGTCTCCATAACTCAGAATGGGTTCCACAATTGTGAGTTCAAGTCCCAGGAAGGGCCTCTGCTATAGGTTACTCTGGATGCATTGGAGAGGAGCTCACCCATACTTCCTGCTTTCTGGAGGCTCTTGGCAAGCTTTGAAATCTTTCTGTTGGTTATAGATGCATCCACCTCTGTGGTCTCCTGGCACTTAGCTTCCCTGATTTGTCTCCGTTTGGATAAGAAACAACTTAGAAAGGATGAGGACCCACCTTACTCCAGTATGGAGTTGTTAAGATAACTGACAAAGAAAAACCCTGTTTCCCCAAGTACGGTGAGGACTTCCACCTACCTTTGGGAGGGATGCTCTGCGATTCATTACACCACACAATACATATCTTGCTGGGTGATGAAAAACAAAAGAAAACACTATGGATGCATTCCATAATGGCTGAATCTCTGAAGCAGTACTCCTAACATAGGAAGCAATCTGTACATAAGGACACAGGGACCATAGTCTGGAGGCCATAGTTTACCAAGGCAAACTCTGCTAAGGGCTGCACTTATGGTGTAGTAATGTCTAGCATCTCAGTACAGGGAGGTCTAAATCACCTTCTCAGGTTTTATCTGTATTTGAGGGAATAAGAGTTGTCTATAACACCCTGATGTACATCGGTTTTCTCAGCCACATCCTATTGGTTACCAGCTCCTCATTCGTTTTCCATTCTTGCTTAGTACAGAATCTCAGTTTACTCAAAAAGTAATGCTTCTTCAAGATCAGAAAACAAGTCTCGAGAGTTTCTTCTTCATTTGCCTGAGCCAGTTGTGGTTATCTCATTCCCCTGGTTAAAGCATATGTTATGTCTGGCCATGTGACCATGTCCTGGTCAATCAAATGAGAAGCTGGTAGAGAAGCTACTGGGAAAGAGTCTCATCTTCAGGTGAAGCACCACAAGAGATGATCTGTTTCTTCCTCTAGGCATTTCTGCATCCACCTGAGACTCCTAGATCCACTCTGTCCCCAGGGGAGATGATGACCTGAGTCAAAACCTTGAGTACTCACTGCCTTGAAGAATTGGTTCCTATTCCTATCAACCCTAGAGGACAGAGTAGAACTGCCCCTTTATCTTTCTGATCGTTTCAAAGGTTTCAATTGTTGACCTTGCAATTATCAACCCATTGTGTCACCAAGTCACCAGCGCTCCTTTCCTGGGAGCAGCAGACCAAAAAGAAAATGAACAGACCACTGAAAAACAGAAGGCTTCGTGAGATGATGAGTCATTGAATTCACTACCCCTGGAACAGCCTTGCCTCTGAACTTCTTGTTGAAAGAAAATAAATTTTCTTATTGTTTAAATCACATTAAGTTGAATTTTAGATGATGTGGCTGTCATGTGCTTATGTTCATTTCATGATTGACATGTAGGGGTGAAGTCTAGCCTGTTAATCTGGAGATAGCCATTGAGTAGCCAATGAGGTCTCTTTGTGGGCATGGCTTTCTCCTGAGACTTCTGGGGAATCTCATGGTATTTCCCTGATGGAGATGAGAAGCTATCTCCCCAGGTGTTGGGAGTTAATTTCAGAGACAATGAAGACAAGATGGCAGCATCCAAGTAGCTGAAGGAGCCAGAGGAGAAGCCACATGGCCTTGTCCTGATGGAACCAGACCTCTGAAGCTGGAGATGCCACGTGGAAACCCCTGCCAGCACTGAGTTGCTTCTAACACCACTGTATGCTGTTGATGGACCTTGAGCCCTGGAAGCGAGGAGCCATGGAGAGACCCCTGCCAGCGCCGGGACTCTGCACCCACTGGCGTGTGACTTTGTGAGTCAGAAGGAGACATTATAGACTGATATCAGACATGTGAGCTAAAAATCAGACTTGTGACTTTGAACAGGACTTGGTTGGGATGCTTTCTTAATGTCCTATTCCTCTTATATATAAACCATACCCTTATATCCATATGCATGTCTATGGATTTGTTTCTCTAGTCTACCCAGACTAACACAGATGGCTTGCTTCTAAAACCATCTTAACTGATAGGACAATAGCAACTGGGATGTGGACTGACACATATCCCATCAAAGGAACTAAATGATGTTTGTTGTATTCAGAGGAGGACATGGAACAAAGGGTATCATTGGTGACATTAGAAATAAGGTATATTAGACTCTAACTCTGGAGTGGCTCAAATTTGCCATTCCCCTGGGTATAAAATAACCATTTCAGAAGCAAGAACAATAGAGGGGTGGATAACAAGGGCTCAATTAGAATAATATAGGGATATGTGTGTACCAGACCTCCTTGTAACCCTAGCTAGAGGTGGATCATTTCACCTGAATAAGTCTGGGTTTGATCTCATTTATATAGCAAAATGAGATGCAAAATAAAAGGACATGGTAAGACTTACATGGAGTGAATGGATCACTGATGTCAAGAGTCAGCACCAGGAACCCTGGGGCTTTGGAAATGCAATTTATGTCACAGAAAAGTAGTTGGAAGTTCTGTGGATTTTTATTCATGAACTTTTGGAGCTGTGAGGAGTCCTGGTGGTGAGATGGTTATTTGTTGGGCTGATAACCACAAGGTCTAAAGTTGGGAGCTACCAGCCGTTCTCTAGGAGAAAGAACCCCATTGCGAGTTCTAGTCTTGGAAGTCCACGGGGACAGTCTACTCTGCCGGGAGGGTTGCTCTCAGAATTGACCTGGTGGCAGAGTTTTGAGGGGGTGGGTTTTATAGGAGAGAATAGTGGCAGAACAAGATGAGAAAACTTTTCCTGATCTGGGATCTGCTGAAAGCCATCAAAATAGCTACTGCGCCTCTAGAACAAAAGGTTTGAAGCTAAAGTTTAATTATCTACCTGGATATCTATCTATCTTCACTCTTGTACTTAAGAGACATGGCACTCCTTATGACCTACTTGCCCATCTTCCTAATTCCTGTGAAAATGAAAATAAACCAGAACTTTAGGAAGTCATACCACATGGCAAAGTGGGGACTTTGAGCAAAAAAAAGTCTACGTTATGGCAGGTAGCCTAACTGTTTCTTAGCAATATCATCAGATACTTGCATGGCATCCTCGGAATGAGTGCCAGAAACCGCACAGAGGATTCCTATGAGTCAGAATCGACATAATGGCTGCACTTTTGGTATCTGAACTCTGTAACAAAAGCAATCTACCAGGCCGTGGTACCATTTGATCACTGCAGGACAAACAATGAACAAGGAAGCATCTCTGTCTCTCAAAATCACTGCCATGGAGTTGATGCCAACCCACAGAGACTCTGCTGACCAGGGTAGCCCTGTCCCTGTGCATTTCCAAGATTGAAACACTTTACAGAAGTAGGAAGCCCAGTTTCTCTCGCAGAGTGACTGGTGGTTTTGAACTACTAAATTTATGGATTATAATGTGAGTTAGTCTGGGTAGACTAGAAAAACAAATTTATCAACACGCATATGGATATTAGGGAAAGGTTTATATACAAGGGGAATGAAACATTGAGAAAGTATCCCAACCTAGTCCAGTCCAAGGTCATAAGTCCAATATTAGCCCCAATGTCCAATCCCAGTGTAAAGTCTCCCTCTGACTTACGAAGCACATGCAATGACACCTGGACAATCACAGGCCAGTGGGTGCAGACTTTTGTGTGTCTGGTGGCAGTAGAAGCAGTAGAAGCATCTCAGTGCTGGCAGAAGTCTCCCTATGGCCTCCCAAGCATTTCAGCACTGGCAGGCATCTCCACGTGGCTTCTCCGGCCCCAAAGGTTTGGCTCCATCAGGGCAAGCCCATCTGGCCTCTCCTCTGGCTCCTCCATTCTCCAGGAATCAGAATCAATCAGCATGCTGTCATCTCATCTTGTCAGTAGTTCATCTCTCAGAGACTCAGTCAAGTCTCTCTACTCCAAAATGGGAAATACCGCGAGACTTCCCAGAATTCTCAGGAGAAAGCCATGCCCACACAGAGGCCTCATTGACTATCTCCAGATTGACAGGCTAGACTCCACCCCAGATTCCCAACCATGAAATTGACACATGAATATACGACTGCCACATCAGGGCAGAACAAGTAACCTCTACACCACCAGGGCTCCATATATGTCTCTAGCATATCAAAATTGCACACTTAAAACTAGGTAACATTGTGGAAAGCAGTTTGCTGTCTTGAACATGTCAATTCCACCTTTGATGTGTGTGTTTACCCTTCTAGAGCAGCTTGATGTACGAATGGAGTCTACCACAAACAGGACAGTAGTGAATGTCTGGTGTGCCTTTGATGCCTGTATCAATCATTCAGTGGCTAATTCATCTCCTACCATCACCACTAGCTCTCCACTGTGATCTTCTATTTCCCCAGAAACTATACTCAAGTGGCTCTTTTCCTCTCGAGTGGTACTGTAAGCACACGAATGTTGTGTTAGTCATCTCCTCCAGCTTGGAATCATCTAGATATAGCGGTTCTCCATCTGTGGGTAGCAACCCCATTGGAGGCCAAACGATCCTTTCACAGGGGTCACCTAATACATCCTGCATATGACATATTTACATTAAGATTCATAACAGTAGAAAACTTACAGTTATGGAGTAGCAATAGAAAATAATTTTATGGTTGGGGGTCCCCACAACATGAAGAACTGTATTAAAGGGTCAAAGTATGAGGAAAATTGAGAACCGTTGCTCTAGAAGTAGAAGAGCATAGAATTTATGGATAAAGGAAGGATAAAGACTTAGAGAGAAAAGTGGTATGAGGCCATTTCTGATCATTCTGAGGATGCCGTATAAGTATCTGATGATATTGCCAAAAAGCTGTTTTTAAGTCATGGGAAGAGTTTGCCTAGACATGATTTTAGTTTCACACATAATAATTAGCAAGTCTTATAATTTTTTTTTTAATCACTGCCTTCGAGTCGGTTTATTGCAATAGGTAAGGTTTGCGCATGATGGACAGTGAAGTATTCTACAAATGTTCCACTGCCCAACACGCACCCCCCCATTAAGAAATTCTTGAGGCTGAGCCCCGGTGGCGTAGTGGTTGTGCGCGGGACTGCGGCCCACTGGGACGGAGGTTCAATTCCAGTAGTGGGACTGGGCCTCCTATTCCCACCACTGAGAGCAGTGATGTCCACTCCCCCCACCAAAAAAAAAAGAAACCAAGAAATTCTTGTTTTGTTTCCTAGAATCCAACTCACCTGATTGATTTCTCCTTCCCTCCCATCTCCACTTGATTCCCAAGACATCACCTTTCTTTTTTTTTTTTAATCATTCCTTATTAAAGGATACAGGGAGAAAAGGAATTGAATTCTGCTTGCTTTGCCTTTTGTCCAGAATGGTGGGCATCCTGGCAGATGAGGAATATTTCCATCCCAATGACCTGATTTGATAACCACAAATGAATCACATATATAAGAGTCAGGGGGAGAGGCGAGGAGGGCGTAACAAGAAACCAGGTTTAGCCGATGGAGCCGGAGATTTCTGGAGGGAGACTGGCAGGGAAATGAATGCATTTCGCGAACCTAAATGTTTTGAGATGTAATTCCAAAAACCCTGCTTACTTTGGCTGACTTTGATCACAAGACAGGCTGTTCTTTGTGCCTTGAGAGAGACACACAGGCTGCCGAGAGTCATCTGAACTGCCCAGAAACGTCTTTAATCTTGACCATTTTCAAACAGATTTCCATGGTGAACAATTTCCTGAGGGATTCTTATAATGCAGCGTCTGTTCCGAGGATGCTGATTTTAAAACGTCTGTGCCCAGAGGATAAAGAAGGAGCTGGGGGTGGAGAGAAAGTGCACAGCGGCATGAAGCTTAATCAGAAGGACAGGAAAATGGCACCGGAAATTAAAGGCTACCCAACATGAAAGCATGGGACAGAATCCACAGAAGGGGCTCTTGCATGTCTAACCCAAGCAGGATAGACCCTGCAAAGGCGCCAGCTTCCAGTTGTGTAAGCGTGCTGCAGTAAGAGAGGGTACCTGAAGAACGTGCACGCCATCATCACAAGGGAGGGACTGTCACATCTTTCTCCTAGGATTCTCCAGGATAATTTTCTGTCCGCTTTTATTATTTTGCTGTTGTCATCGACGTTAGCTGCTGTCTTGTCAGTTCTGACTCAATAGTGCCCGTTAGGACAACAGAACTAAACACCGCCCAGTTCTGCACCACCTTCACAACTCTTCTCACGGTGAGCCCATTGTTAGGGTCATTGTGCCAACCCCTCTTGTCCAGGGCTTTCCTCTTTTTTCGCTGCCCCTCCAGTTTACCAAATATGGTATCCTTCTCCAGGGACTGACCTCTCCTGACAACATGTGCAAAGTACATAGACCATGTGCCTCTTTCCGTTCGTCTACGGAGCATTCTGGCTGTGCTTCTTCCGAGACAGATCTGGTGGTTCTTTTGACAGTCGGTGGTATTTCCAATAACCTTCGCCAGCACCATAATTCAAATGCAATGATTTCTCTTCAGTCTTCCTTATTCGATGTCTGATCTACACATGGATATGAGGCCATGGAAGATGCCAGACCTTCGTTCAGGTGCGCCTGAGTCCTCAGAGTAGGCTTTTCAACATTTCCAAGAGGTCTTGTGCTGCCGATGTCTTCTCTTGGAACGATGGAACTTTCCATCACTCCTGAGCTGATAAGAGTGCCATACAATGTCCGCCGATGTTAACAGAGGAGAGTTGTGATGTCCTGCTTGAACACACAGCTACCCACTGGAAGGTTGGCAGTTCGAAGTCCCCAATTGCCCCAGGGGGCAGAGATGTAGCAGACGGCTTTTGTAAAGATGACTCTGGGAAACCCTCTGGGGGCAGTTCTCCCCCATCCTCTAGCATCACTGGGAGTGGAATTGACTCAGTGGCAATGCGTTTGTGCCCATACAAATTCTATGGGTCTGATGGACTTCATTGTCTCCATGCTTTCTTCACTACCTCTGTGAGTTTACAAGGCACCTGTCCTACCACCTCTGGAGTTTTTCAATCAGTACCAAAGAGATTTTTTTTTTGTTTAAAATCTCAGCCCCTTTGTCATAGAGTGAAATTTCTTAATAGGGCTTTTCCTTTCTCCCATGGTGACCCTGGAGGGACTGTAAATCACCAACCTTGAGGTTAGCAGTCGATCAAAAATGACTTTTGCGGGATGCCTTTATAACGTCATCCTCATTAGCCTGCAGTTGACGTGTCTTTGTCCTGTTTAAGATTTAATAAATGTTCTCCTTAAAAAATTTTTTTGCTTCTTTGTGAAACACAAACTCCTAGCTTATACTACTGGGTACTATTTCCATAATTATCCATCCTAAACTATAGATTAACACACCGAACCCTTTTTAAAGCATTCTAACATATGCCCTTCAGGTGGGGGATTTAGTATTGTAGCTTCACTCAACAATGTTTCCTAGACATATTTTCAGATTGAATCTTACCCACCCACCACCCTTTGGGCCTCAGCATTTCAGGAACTTTTTTCACAACGTTAGAGTTGATGAGCTTGCCAATGAACTCTACATGTTTTGTGTTCAATATATGATGCAAGGGCTTAGGAGTCCATTAGCACAGAGGAGGGGAAGTGCCATGACACTTAAAGTAAAATGTCCTAAATGAGAGCCTAGGATCTGCTGCTTACTAAAATTATGACCTTTTGAAAGTCACTTCACTGCTCTGAGCTTGTGGCTTATTCATCGGCAGCTGGTGCCAACATCACTGCCGGGTGTTGGAAACTTCCACAATTTTAGGGAGTCTTGTGGGTTGTTCACTGGGCTGCTCACCATAAAGTCAGCAGTTTGAACTCTGTAAGGGAAAGACGTGTTGGTCTGGGTTCACTAGAAAAGCAAATCCGAGACACTCATTTGTATAAGAAAGAGCTTTATATCAAAGAGTAATTGTATATTAAGAAAACATCCCAGCCCAGTCCAGATCAAGTCCATAAGTCAATATTATCCCATATGTCCACTTCCTCTTCAGACTCAAGCAACACATGCAATGATGCCAAATGCAGGAAGATCACAGGCCAGTGGGTGGAAAGTCTTGTGGCTCCAGTGGCAGTGATGCATCTCAGCGCTGGCGTGGGTCTCCACGTGGCTCCTCCAGCTCCAGGACTCTGACTCCATCAGTGTATCTCCAGGTGGCTTGTCAACAGAAATATCTGTCTCCCAGGACGAGAGACAGTGTCCAGCCTCCAGGGAATTATGTATCTCCTTCGCACCTCCAAATGAGGTCATCAAGCTGCGACCTGATTGACAAGCTAAATGCCACCCCTTCTCTCTTAATAGTCTCAAGTTGACACCAGACTATCTAACTACCACACAAGATAGGACTTTCTGCTCTGATAAAGAAGCACAGTCTGGGACACGCCAGGGTGCAATTCAACTCTGCTCTTTAAGATCGCTATGCGTGGGAATCGATTTAACGGCAGTGGGTTTGGTCTTTCAGAAAAGTTCTGGAGAAGAACATCACGCTTGGTCAAGGAGAGAGTCAGCAGAACAGAGGAAGGTGCAGAGTGTGGCGCAGGGGTGAAAACAATGGGCTCAGAGAGCAACCACTGTGAGAATGTGCAGGGTCCCAAAGAGTTCCTTGATGCCACCAAATAACTTTAAGGAAAAAAAAAATACCAAAGTGATCATTCTAAAGGAGGAAAGAAATCACAAGTTACTTTTTAAAAGCCGAAAAATTCCATAGACATTACAAAATCCAGGAGGCCAAGTCACAGTATTTTTCACACACCACCTGACACGTGTCGACCCCATATTTGCACCTACATCGTTAACATGCGTACCCTTTGTTTAATGCTGATAGGAGAATGTTCTTATAAAGTCATTTTCTATACAGACACTAGAAAGACAGTTCCGTCCTTTGGGGACAACAGTTGATGGAAGCTTTTTATTATTTGACGTTGGTATGGGGGGAAAGAAAATGCCTTCACACACTGATGAGCTCATTAGCGATGTTGCTAATTCAGACCCGGGACCTGTAAGCACAGAATCTCTGATCATTCTATTTTGGGCAATTCTTAACAAAAAAGAAAAAAGATAGACACACATTATGGCATTCAATGCACAATCAAGGACTTTCATTGCAGAAGAGAACTCTCATATTTGTTTGCTTGTTTCCCAACAGTTTTATTGACATTTCAGTCAAATATCATACAATTCAATCATTCAATCACATCAAGAATTGTCCAATCACCACCAGCATCAATTTTTGAACATGTTCTTCATTCTTGCACTCACTGTAATTCACTCCCCATTTCCCCCCAACGTCCCCTGCCATTAGCCCCCAGGAGCCATTAATCCAGTTACTGTCTCTGTAGTGTTACTTCTCCTGCATTATATAAACAGAAAGCCAACAAACAAATACTCCCATATTGACTGGAGGTTGATGAGAACTCTCAACATATCACTTAATGATTGGACATTTCCTCACAGACTAGCGTCTGCCCCCATCCAGGTGACTCTTTGTTTCTCCTCTAGAACCAGGTACCTCCAGACCTCTCCGAATGTACCCACTGACTTTGTACCCACATGGATGGACCAGGAGACAGTAGCAGCCTTTCTGGAAGCCATTCCTATCTCAGGGCATCTAGCAATAGCAAGCACATATAAGCTCCCTTATCCCAAGTGAATGGAGTCACTAATTGGCTGGTCCCTTAGCTGGGTCTGAATATTGCGTACAGCAATTCCAGTGCCACTGACAGGAGGACAAAGTGGTGAAGTGGTGAGAGATAACAATCTTAAAGTGTGCCGAATATGCTTACTGTTACAAACTGTGTCACACACGGGGCCACACAGACACAGGGGCTGACCTCCTTCCAAGACCTTGTGTGGGAAACAGAAAGATTTCCCCCAAGTTGTCTCCCCTAAATATATGCCAAACTTAGCTGCTTGCTACATATACACTTGGAGATGACTATACACTATACTATACACTTGGAGATCAACCGAAGTAGGTCAGGGTTATTCTCCCTGAAGGTTGTCAGCCATCTAGAGCCGTCAGGCTGCACAACCTGTCCCTTCCTAAGTAGGACCCACTCCCTTCTGATAAGGACAGTAGTAAGTTACTTCCTTGTAAGAGCCCTGGGAGGTCAAGCCCACCCAAGGATGATCAAGATTAAGGCTGCCATCATGAACCTAGGATCTGTCTTGCTTGTCACCTGTGCCCCTAGCCTGTCTCCTTCCTGTTATGCTTATGCCTGTTATGTACATCCCCTTCCTGTGATGTATATGCCCATTGAATAGCCCCTTCCTGTGACGTGTGGTTACCTATAATCACACACCCACAAAGTAGATCTAAACCTTGGTTAGCAATAAACTTCTGGAGCTCCCTGGCCCTCTCCAGCTCCCAACTTCCTGTCCTCACTGTACATGGACCTGGCTGTTAAGATCATGGCCGTCTGGGAGGTGAGCATGCTACCATGAAATGTGTCTGACTCCTTCACTTTGTCTTTTATCTCATAATTCCTACGACTTTACTGAGAGGTTGATATGGAGGCACAGAAAGGAGATAGCGCTTAGGAGTGAGAAGTAAAGAAAGACTTTATTGGGGTAGGGAAGGACTTTCGGGAAGGGAAGGGACAGCAGAGAAAGGGACCAGAGCATCTTGAGCTCTTGGGCGGGTTCCAAGGTGCAAAGTTAGGCTAGGGAAGTGCACCTGGTCATTGAGGCAGTGAGACATATATAGGGCTTGAGCCAAGAATGTATGCACGGATAAGGGGAAGGAGATTTCTGATGTTGCAGTTGCAGGGTCTGAGTCAGGATATGGCTTGTGAGTGCATCCTATCTTTCACAGACCTGCCTCCTGGAACACTAAGGGAAGAGGCTATACAGACCCGGCCCTGAGAGATCATCTCTGAGAAGGGGCTGTGCCCTTCAGGGAGATAAGTTCTGTGAAATGCCAGAGGCAGGGGTTACAAAATTCAGCAGTTGTTCATCTCCTTCTTATGAGGCTAGTGCAAAGGGGTGTAAGGGGTTGCCAGGTTCAACCCTGGTCCAAATATTTACTTTAATCTTTACTTAGGATCGCTATACAATTGTGCCTACTGGCCCCGTGATGATATGTCAGGGGTTAGCTCCCCTGTCAAGAGGTGAGGGGTCCTAAAGCTGAAGCCACATCAAAAACACAAACTACAACAAACCAAAGCCAGCTGCCTCTGCGTTGATCCCATGTGAGTCAAATCCCTCGCATGCAGAACTGAATCCCAGAGGGCTTTCAAGGCTGTGCCTCCCAGTCCCAGCTCCCCAGGCCTTGCTTATGAAGTGCCTCTGGGGAGGCTCAACCTGCGAACCTTTTGGTTGTACCACAAAGGGACTCACTCAGGCCCTGGGAAAACTGCCTCTGCCTGTGGGCGAGCTGAGGCCCCAAGATACAGGGCGTGGCAAAGCCCTCTGTATTCTGACCATCAAGTGCTCCCATTTCACTCATGCAGTCTAGCTTTGAGACAATTGATGATTCCTGACTGGTGGGGCGAGGGTGTCATTTCATCGGGTGAGCGTGGTGTGAACACAAGACCAGATCCTCGCTGGAATCCCAGTCTGGACGCCAGATGGACCCAGAGAGTGGCCATTGGAAGTCACAGGATGGCAGCAGCCGCCAGTGCAATAGCAGGAATATGTGTGAAAGCAGAGCTTCTGGGCGGACGGCACTGGGACACGGCTGCCACCACAGTGGTTTGGCTGCGAAACGCCCCCAGCTGGAACGCTGCTTGGCTTCCGTTTGGGAAAGCCTGGCAGGTGCACCATCTGGGCAGTGACTCCGGGGGCTGCACCAGGCCGAGGCTGCTTGAAATCTCCCAGAGGGGCCTCCCTGTCCAATTCTTCTTTAACTTGGGGCAAGAGCACTTCATTTTGCACTGGGCCCTGCAAATCACCTAGAGGCCCTGACTGGC
The DNA here is from genome assembly GCA_004026705.1 of Nesogale talazaci. Classification (NCBI taxonomy): domain Eukaryota; kingdom Metazoa; phylum Chordata; class Mammalia; order Afrosoricida; family Tenrecidae; genus Nesogale; species Nesogale talazaci. Next base: position 31,454 of record PVJH01009318.1, on the reverse strand, counting down.
TTGAGAACTCACTGGGACATGTGTTGCTTCTGCCAAATGTCTCTGCCAACTCTGGCCCAGTGGAAGGCCTGGGACACATACTGATCTTTTGAAATACATGATGTTTGAAATGTGCCTGTAGTTAGTTGATGCCTGAAATGCGCCTGTCGTTGGCCTCTGACTCTGGAGTACCCTGCTTCCAGGCCAGACTGCTCCTTCTCTTTGCAGATAGACAAGACTACTACTTCCTAGAAGCCAGTTGGTTTTCCCAAGATCACCCTGGGGAAGTGAGTTTCTGTCAGCAACCTCCATGTTGTTACAGATGTGGCCTGGTTCCACTTCAGCCGTGCAAACACGGGCGGAGGATCCAACTTCCAGGTCTGGAGCCCGACCTCCGGGGGGTGCTTCCCTCCACTTCCACCCTTGGGGAACACAGGGGGCAATGTCTGGAGAACCCCAGTCTGGAGAGACCTCTTGGTGACATAGCCAGCCAATCTCTTACCCCAGCCATCTCTCTGCTGCCTTGCTCCACTCACACAGCTATCCTTGAAACTGGGGAGCACCAGGAAGCCAAGGTTAGAAAACCAGTTAAGGGAGGCTTGAATACTCAAAAGACAAGGTCCCGACACTGAATGTAGGATAACATCCCTCCTCTCTGTTTCCTTGTCAGAGGAGGGTCACAGGATGGCAGGGAGGCCAGCAAGCGTGGTTCTCAGAACTCAGTATCACCCTTTAATAGGGTCAAAACAAAAATTTCCACCCTGTGGGTTTCTGAGACTATCACTGTCAACGGGAGTAGAAACCCCGGTCCTTCCCCAGTGTAGCTGCCGGTGACTTGAACTGCGGACCTTGCAGGCCACAGCCACCAAGCCAACCCCTACTCTTAAGACAGCCAAGGACCCTTTTTGCCTGTAGGATCGAATTCCCCTCCTTCTCCCCCTCCTCCCGCGAAAGTCACCTTTCCAGCCCTCAAAAGGCTGGCCCGCAATTCCGGGGATGGTCGACCCTGCCAGTCATCTCCTGGACCCAGGTGCCTCCCCAAGGTCACTCGGTGGTACTCGCGCCTCCACCTGTGGCTCCGGGAGCTCGTGCGCGCTCCCCGTCCGCCCGGCCGGAGGGTCCCGGAGGGCGGCGTGCGGCGGCAGGGCGGGCCCGGCTGTCGGCCCGCCCCGCGCCGGGCCGGGGTGGGGGCTCCGGCCTATGGCAGGCGGGAAGGTCGGCGTCGGGGGCCGAGGGAGGGGGGTGCCGGCGGCGGGGAGGCGGGTCGGGCGGCCGGCGGCGCGCTGGAGTTGGCGGGGCCAGCGCCGACCACGTCCCGCTCGGGCACCGCCGCCGCTGGGTCTCCGAGTGCGCGCTCCGCCCGCCATGCGCCCCCCGCGCCCCGCCGCCGTCTCGGCGCCGCGGCCGCCCGGCCCCCTGCTGCTGCTGCTGCTGCTGCTGCTGCTGCTGCCGCTGCCCGCGCCGTCGGGCGGCTCCGAGCTCCCCAAGGCGAAGCAGAAGGCGCTGCTCCGGCAGCGGGAGGTGGTGGACGTGGTGAGCGAGGCTGGGGCGGGGGTGTCGGTGCAGGGCTGGGGGGGCGGGCTCCTTCTCCGTGCAAAGGAGGACACCCCCACCCCACCCCGGGCTATGTGTGTCCCGGGGCCCTGGAAGGGAGTGGAGGGAGAAGGGTGGGTGGAGGGGAGGGAGGGAGAGAGAGATGGGGCGGGGGTCCCGTGGGGTGCCCCCATGTACAGAAAGTTGCCTGCTAATTTCTAGTCCCCGGACCCCATCCGCACCGCCCAGAGGTGGTGGAGAGAGTTAGGGTACCGTGGGGAGGTCTGGAGTGGATTTGAACCCTGGCCGGGGAGCCGCCCGGGACCCTTTGGATCCCTGGGGCCAGGGTCTGTCTACGTGTCCTATGCCGGGGCGGCGGCCACATGGAACCGCAGGGGAGAAAAAAAGAACCTTGCAAGCCTCTGCCCATCCTTTTGTAACTTGAGGACGATGAGTCACACCGGGTCATCTTCCCAGGGAGCCGGCCTGCAATTTCCTCAGCCCGATAACCGCAGCTGGGCCCATCATGGCTCAGAGGGTTGAAAGGCACCAGTAGAAATGAAGGGTCCCACGGCAACCCTGCGATGACCCATGTCATTTGTCTTATTTAGTCCAGAAAATTGATCCTTCGAAACAGTGACCCTGTGGCCACGAGGTCGTGACATCCAAGTCTAGTTCAGGGAGCAGGAAGTTTCCAGAAGGAATAGCCCAAGTGCGCTGTCACAGCCCTGGTGGCAGTGTGGGTGAAATGTTAAACTCACCAGCCTCTCAGAGAGGGGACCATGAGACTGTCTCCTCCTGTCAAGAAACCCTAAGAAAGGGTTCTGCTCGGCCATCTATTCAACGGCGGTGGATTATATGCGATGCAAGGATCTGTTTGCTTCTAGCCCTCTACAAGTCTCCAGAAACATTGGAGAGCACAGACCTTCTGGGAAAGCAAACAAAAACCCTCCCTGCCACTGAGTGGATGCCAGTTCGTAGCAGCCCTAGGAGAGGACAGGAGGGGCTGCCACTGTCACTCTTTACGAAATAGAACATCTCGTTCTCCCTTGGCGCAGGGAGTAGTTTCGAACTACTGACCTTACAGTCAGCAACTCAACGTGTTACCGCTTTATCCTCAAGGCTCCTTAGCATCCATAAGATATGGGGGCATTTTTTATTTATTTATTTATTTTTTAAAAACCGCGTTTCAAATTCGCCCAGAAGCCATTCTAAACTGAACTCATGAACCAAGTTGGTCCCTGGCAGCTAGCTCAATACTGGATTCAAAAGCGCTGGGAAGTTTCCTAGTGCACTCAGCACTTTGGGGTGGTAGGCTGTGTCGATTGCCTTCACGAAAGACGACTCTGTCGGCATCTTTTAAATGTCTAAACGGGTTTGTGTTTCGCTTTTGACAAGTTTCGGAGTAAGTGTGGTTTGTGCGCAGCGTGCGTGGTTATGCGTCTGCAGTCAGGAGACACAGCTACCCTCCCTCTCCCATAAGAGCAGCCTCGCGCCTCACTTGGAAAATCAGACTGTGCAGCCAGACGCAGGTACAGCCTGTAGATTGGATTCGGTTTTGCTGAAAGGAAAAGCTCACGTGGTCATTAAAAAAGGTTTCAACCGATCCTGTCAAACAACTTCTTTGTACAGATCCTTCAAAGCCGCCCTTTCATGCTTTCAGCACGCTCTGCCCCCTGGCGGCCAGGGAGCAGAACAGTGCTGAGTGTCAGCGGGGTGGGGGGGGGGGGAGGAAGAGGAATTGGAATGTCAATCTGTTTCTGTTGGTTCTATAGACATTTATTGAACCCCACTGGGTGTGAGGCATGTGCTGGGTTAGTATTTAGGCATGCGAGAAGACAGAATCGAACTCAATAAAATTGCATGGTGCTTGAAATGAACTTTTTGGATGAAAGGATAAATTGAAAATTCAGTGTTTCTAAATCTGGGTTGAAGCTTTGAGTCGGAAAACATCTTTGTGGTTGAGGGTCCTCTGTGGAGCACCCTGGGCTTCTACTCACTAGATGCCAGCACTGCCCTTCCCATTTGGGCAACTACAGGGTCTCCAAATATGGCCACATGTCCTGGGGTGAGGTTGGGGGGCAAATTGTCTCTGGTTGAGAACCACTGGCATACAGGAAAGTCAGACTGTTTGTGCAGCTTCATACTCGAGGGGAATCATAAGGGAAAAATCCTGTAATAAACCTTGTTTCTCCCTCCCCTTGATACATACAAGGGTGTGCACACATTACATAGAGCTGGTGATGGTACATGAAATCACTGAAATGAAAGTTAATCTAAAATAAAGCCAGACTCTTGGAATGTTCTTGAAGTTTACTTTGACATGCCCTCATGCACTTTTACAAATACTACTTTTCTTACTATTTTTCTTATTACTATTTGTAGCAGTGGTTCTCAACCTTCTTAATGCTGCGACCGATTAACGCAGTTCCTCCTGTTGTGGTGACCCCCACCACCCCCATAAAATTATTTTCATGCTACTTTATAACTTTAATTTTGCTACTGTTATGAATCAGGTGATCCCTGTGAAAGGGTCGTTCAACCCCCAAAAGGATTGCGACCCACAGGCTGAAAACTGCTGATGTATAGCCAATCATAGTGTCCTTTTCACATGACAAAGAAGGACATGAGGATGGCCATGACAATGATCCCAACAAAGATCAAACTGGTGATGTGAGAAGAAAATTGAGTGGCTGAAATTAGTCTAGATACATGAAGACCCTTCTAGCCATGCTCATTACTGGGTTTTATTATTTGACTATTTCCTATCTCAGAGTGAACTCAAAAGATTAGTGTGTTAGTCTGGGTACACTAGAGAAACAAATCCATAGACACTCGTGTATAAAAAAGAGCTTTATGTAAAGAGTAATTGTACATTAAGAAAACATCCCAGTCTAGTCCAAATCAGGTCCATAAGTCTGAGATTAGCTCTTTTGTCCATTGCCAGTCGGTAAATTCCTCTTCAGGCTCACACAACACATGCAACGATGCCAAGTGCAGGAAGATCACAGACCAGTGGGTGGAAAGTCTTGTGGGTCTCGTGGTGGTGGATGCATCTTAGGGCTAACGTGGGTCTCCTTGTGGCTCCTCCAACTCCAAGGCTCTGGCTGCCATCAGCATAGCTCCATGTGTCTTGTCAACAGGAATATCTTGCAGGGAGTGAGAGTGTGTCCTGCTTCCTTAGTACTTCCAAATGAGGCCATCAAGCTTCGACCTGATTGACAGGCTAGACTCCATCTTAATAGTCTCAAGTTGACAACAGATTATGTAACTACCACAATCAGCTTTAAATGTAATCAGTGAAGAACTTTACTCTTTGCTCTCATTGGACAATGTGTGCAGAATGATGGTCTTGAACAGTTTGCACACAGGTCAACAGTTAAAGCACTGAAATGGGTTGGGTTGGAGTGTGAAGTTTCTGATGCACGAAGACTTTTCCAACTGAACCTACTTTTCTCTCTGACATCAAGTTGAGTCTAAAGTAAGAATAGCACAGGTTTCATCGAAATGCCCCCTTTATCACTGACTAAATGGCATCGGTATACGTGACGTGTGTATGTAAGCAGCAGGTGTGCTGAGGCTCTCTGTCCCAAGCCTATTGTGTGCCATTGAGTCAGTTCCAATCTACAGTGACCGTGACGGAGTCAAACTGTCATAATCCTTACAGGAGAAGCTCTGGTGGCAGAGTGATGACAAATTGGTCTGCTGACTTCAAGGTCTGGCGTTGGAAGCCACCAGCCGCTGCAAGGGAGAAACACGGGACTTTCTACTTCCTTTAATAGCTACAGTCTTGGAAACTCACAGGGGCAATCCTAGCCTGTCCTAGAGGCTCGTGCGGAGTCAGCATGAACTTGATGGCAAGAGCTTTTGTTTTGGGGTCTTTAATCTTTACAGAAGCAGATTGCCAGTGTTGCTGAGTGGGTTTGGGTCCTGGTCCTGTTAGCATCCCAGAACTTCACTGTCATGCCCCCAGGGCAACTCTGACCAAGAGGGTGGCTCTCGCTGATCCTGAAGGAAGGAAACTTAGAATAGCTAGCAGACGCCACACTGTTTATTGTGTGCTAAGCACATTTTATTTATTATTGCATCGGAACCACATAATAAGCCCAAGAGGTCAGGATTTACAAAAATCACAAATGGAGGATGATCGTTTCACATCATGAGGTTGCATAATTCCCAAGTTATAGCATTACATAACTGCCACACCCTGAAAATCATTGCCTAACTAACTTGACACATTCGGCTGGGGGGGGGGGGGGGGAGGGAGGGGAGGGAGGAGACTCAATTTAATCCTTGATACTTATCTCATATAGCTTATAAGTGACAGAACCAGGATTTAAGTCCAGAGTAGCTTCAGTAGCTTTTAACCGCTACACAATACCGTACCCAAGCAAAGAAAGCAGAATTCTAGCACCTGAGACTTACCATATATTTTAGACCATAAGGCACACTTTTTCCCACCATAAAAGTGAGGGGGAAACGAGGATGCGTCTTATAGTCTGAAGGTGCGGCACCCTAGAACATCTTAGTGTACCAGTACTATTTAGTGCCGAATATATATTTTTTTGTTTTCCTGCTCTAAAAGCTGGGTGTGTGTTATGGTCAGGTACATCTTATGGTCCGAAAAATATGGTAATTTTTTTTTCAGTTCTTAAAAACTTTTCAGAGGCTGAGCCCTGGTGACTTAGTGGTAGTTTGTGGGACTGTGGCCCACAGGGTTGACAGTTCAAATCCAGCAGCAAGGCTGGGCTTGCTACTCCCACCAGGGCAGTGATGCCACAAAAAAAAAAAAAAAAACTTTTCAGAGATATTTGCCCTCCTATAGAGAACCAACAGTCACCTACCATCAGGTCACTTACTCATCCGGGAGGAGGGTGGGATTAGAGACCAGGAGTGCTGCCTTCTGTGTACAAATAGTGAGGTTGTGGGTAATTAATTACTTGGTTTGGCTCTTCTATCAAGTTTTTTGCTCCCACCAAAGGGCTGGATGGAAACACACAAGTAAAGTCTAGAAGGCCCTCGCTCGGGGCTTGGTTCATTTCACCATTCCCCTGGGTACAAAATGAGCCACTTAAGAGCAGAGGAATCCCAAAACCATCAAGAAAGAAGAGTCACCACCTGCAAAATCCCTGCCGGAAGTGGTGGAGGCCACAAAGGCACCAGAGGCTGCAGCATCGAGACCATGAGATGGCGCAGTGGGCTCCCAGCACCACAGAATGCGTAAAGTTGGGAAGAAAGGCTGGCTTGCACATGAGACACCCTTTGGGACGTTTACCAGCACCGACGGAGCCACGTAACACTTCCTGGAATGGAATGATGACCCAAGCTACCACCAGGCACACAGGAGGACCAAAGAGAGATTGTACTCTTATCATTTTGTAGCTTGTTGACTCTCCTTATAATATACCTTTATAATCGAGAGTATTGTCCGAGTTCTGTGTGGCCATGATAACAAATGATTAAACGAAGATAGTTGCCAACAGAACAGAGTGATGAGGGAGTGAGGGTGAAGGGAGGTCTCACCTCTGCCTTGTGGTCGTTGGGGTTTGGGTTGAGGTGAAGGGAATCATCTTCCCCCTGTGGAAACCCAGGGCGATGTGGCCTCCAGGCCATTTCTTCAGAGGGGCTGCAGGGACATGTGTTTGTACACAAGCCCTGGGGCGCAACAGGAAAGCTGGTAGTTGTAACCTCACCTGTGTTTTCCAGGAAGAAAGACCAACAACTCCACGGGTGCACTTTCGTTCACCTCGCCTCAAGAGCCTCTAGTGGGTCTACTCTACAGTGCCGGATACATACTGACCACTAAGGTGTTATCACTCTATTCTTAGGACTTGATCTCTAACAAATAATTCATCAAACCACACCTACCTAATGATAAGAACCCAGCCTTTTGATACACTCCAGCGTCCAGAGCATCACATTCTGTTCCGTGTGGAAAGCAGTTGTTTTAAAATTATGAGTTGCAAGAAAAAGGAGCTCAGCAAGGGAAAAGCTTTTGTCCTCTTATTTTAAGGGTGTGCAGGAGCCCTGGTGGTTGTGTTAGTCTGGGTAGACTAGAGAAACAAATTCAAGACACGCATATGGCTATAAGGGTAAGGTTTGTATACAAGAGGAATGGAACATTGAGAAAGCATCCAAACCCAGTCCAGTTCAAAGTCATAAGTCCGATATTAGCCCATTTAACTCGCTATCAGTCTACAAAGTCTCCTTCCGACTCATGAAATCACAGGTTAGTGAGTGCAGAATCCTGGCGCTGGCAGGGGCCTCCCCATGGTTCCTTGCTTCCAGGGCCCAGGGTCCATCAACAGCATCCAGTGGTGATAAAAGCAACTCATCCGCTGGCAGGAGTTTCCAGCTTCAGAGGTCTGGTTCCATCAGGGGAAGGCCATGTGGTTTCTCCTCTGGCTCTTCCAGCTCCTCAGATACTGCCATCTTCTCTTGTCCATAGTTCTTTGTCTCGGAGACTGACTCCCAACAACTGGGGAGATGACTTCTCATCTCCAGGAGGGAAATGTCGCGAGATTTCCCAGAATTCTCAGGAGAAAGCCACGCCCACACGGCGGAGGCCTCATTGGCTGCTCAATGGCTATCTCCAGATTAACAGGCTAGACGCCACCCCTACATCTCAATCATGAAGTTGACATAAACACATGACCGCCACAGTGGTGTAGCAGTTAAAGCACTCAGCTGCTAGCAGAAAGGCCTTAGATGTGGCCCTTAGCCTCTATAAAGACCATGACTTGGAAAACTTATGGCGCTGTTCAACTTTGTCAAATAGGGGCCAGGAGGAGTCGCATTTGACCAATAGCAGCAAGTTTGATTTGATTTGATGTGTGTGCATGTGTGTTAAATTGGCATAATAAAAAATATACAGGCAAGAAATCTCATAATATTTTAATCGTTTTTACATGAACAGTCAGTAGCTCATAGAATAACACAGACAAGCCGAATGGAGGATGCTTGGCCCCAAGAGGTGGCAATAAGTACATTTCAAATCTTATTCTTAAACTCTTACTGAAAACGTATTCTAATGTTTTCTCACTGCAGTATAATGGAATGTGTTTACAAGGGCCTGCTGGGGTGCCCGGTCGAGATGGGAACCCTGGGGCCAACGGCATTCCTGGCACCCCCGGAATCCCAGGTCGGGATGGATTCAAAGGTGAAAAGGGGGAATGCCTTCGGGAATCGTTTGAGGAGTCCTGGACGCCCAACTACAAGCAGTGTTCATGGAGCTCCCTAAATTATGGCATAGATCTTGGAAAAATCGCAGTGAGTAACATCTGATGTTTTTTGCTTTTATTTTTAAGCTGGAACAAACGTCGGGTTTTCATGTCTGACCATTTATTTTCAGGTGGGATCTCACTGTTACTGTGTTTTGTTTTGTGTTTTTAACCCAAAGACTTAAAAATTATATAAAGGCGGGGTAAAATGTGGCTACCAGCCAAAAATTGCACCCCCTTGCTGCTATCACGGCAGTGTGGATTCATAGAACCCTTACAGGACAAGATAGAGCTGTCCTGGGGGTCTCCAGGGACTCGATGGCAGTGAGGTGAGTTGGGAGTTGATTCTTTTTTTTAAATATTTTATTGGGGGCTCTTACAGCTACTATAACATTCCATACATCATCTGTATCAATCACATTTGCACACATGTTGCCACATTCATTTCCAAACATTTCCCACTTGAGTCCTTGGTATAAGCTCCTCTTTCCCCTCCCACCCCTTTTTTGTAATGAATCATTTTATTGGGGGCTCATACACCTCCCCTCATCATCCATACATATATCAATTGTATGCAAGCCTCATTTGCACACTTGTTGCCAGCATCACTCCCAAAACATTCACCCTCCACCCAGGCCCCCAGTTCCAGCTCCCTATATTTCCCTTCCCTCCCCCCGTATCTTTCCTCTGGTTCTCAAATGCTTCCTCCCATCCACTATCATGCTCCCAGTTCTACCAGACAAGTCTGGTTAGTGCAAGGGATATACACTGGAGTCGGAAACATGGGGAATTTAGGATAGATGTTCCCTCAGGACTAATGATGAGAGTGGTGATACTGGAAGGGTCGGGGGATGGTGGAGTAGAAAAGGAGAACCAATTTCAGGGATCTCCATATAACCTCCTCTCTGGGGCACGGCCAACAGGAAGATGAGTGAAGGGACACATTGGACAGTGTACGATGTGAAAAAGCCATAACAATGTGTAAATTATTAGAGAGTTGAATCTTTATGAGAGTAGAAGAGCCACCTTTTTCCAACTGAGCGACTGCTGATCTTGTGGCCTGCAGTCCCATGAGTAACCACTGCTCCAGCACTGGTTGTCGGGAGAGTTCACAAAGACCAAGGAGAGGAAAACCCAAGCCCAAACCTGAGTTCTCACCTGTCCTGTGGGGTTGCTGTGAGTCCAAATCGACTTGATAGCAGTGAGTTGGGTTTGGTTTGTAATCACTTGTCCTCACGTGAATGTCAATTTAAATGAATCTAAGAAGCTTGAGTTGCTTCCAGGAATTGACACATAATAGGGTTTCTTGGCAGTGACAAGTCCATTGGTGGCGTCTGCTCTTATTCTAAGTAGCAAGGCTTCCTTAAAAAAATGCTCAATGTAGGCTGAGCCCCGGTGGCATAGCAGTTGTTTGCCGGACTGCGGCCTACAGGGTTGACAGTTCAAATCCAGCAGCAGCTCTCCAGGAGCAAGGCTGGGCTTGCTACTCCCACTAGGGCACACACACACAAATAAATGCTCGATTTAAAAGCTGTGAAATGGACCAGATGGTATGCATCACGCTGACCATTTCTAATTCTTCTATACACCATTGCTAATTCCTGTATGAAAGTGACTGACAGCAGCCTGCCTGGCAGTGCATGCTGATGAAGGAGCCCGTCGCTTGGATTCGTGTTTGCATCAAGTGTACCTGGGAAGGCCACTGGGGAGGGATAGAGCTGGGATTGGGGGTATGCGTAAGGCTCTTCCTGCCTTGGTGGATTTATTCTGCACATCCTTCAATGTCCACAGCATGTTTCTTCACTATTTCAGTTACCAGGACCCCCAGGCCACACAGAACAGATTTTCTTTTCATGAAACGCCTAGGCTTAGAAGGGGTGATCTGTGTATTCTGACTGTCCCTCTTTTCCACTCCTTAAAGCATTTCGGTCTTGGCCATCGAGTCTATGAAAGAACTTGAGACTTTCTGGATTTGATGTCTGTGGGATGGAATTTCGATAGTTGGTTGGTTGAGGGTTTTTTTGGGGGGGGAGTTGAGTGGGGACTGGGATCTTTTGTTTGATGTGTGGTTTCTAAGAAAGCATCTCCTGGAATGGTTGCCTGGTTATTTAAACATCTGGTTCAGATAGACTGACCGGCTGCTTATTTGCACTCCTCAAAAGTTGTCGCATCCTTTCTGAAAGCTATTCTGGTAGGTTCAAAATAATCCAGATGCTTTTGAGTCTGGGGTGCAGAACGGGTATGGGAACATTCCGCAAGTGAAGTATCGCAGAGTTGTGAGCCCATCGGCCAGTAAAATTTGCAAAGGCCAATGAAGGGAAAAGAAAAAACTGGGCCTTATGATTTTTATCCCATAAGCAAAAGTGAGCAGCCTGACAGATTACAGGTCCCTGACCCCAGTCTCCACGATACGGTTTGCTTTTCTTTAACCAGGAACTATAAACCAGATAAGTCAATTCCTTGGGTATCAACGTGTTCACAGCCACTCCATGGGTATCAACATGTGCTGTAAGATTTCAATGCCTGATTTCTTTCAGGAAGTAGACAGCCACATTGTCCCTTTGGAGTGCCTCTGTGCAGCCTTGAATCTTTTTGTTAGCAGCCCAAAACATGCATCCTCTGCACCACCCATGAGCTTCTCACAAAGAAACAGGTCCAAGGTCAAGGTCAGTGGGTGCTGTTGATCCAGAGGGCAAGCCCTGCAAGGGCACAGATTCTGTGCACTATTCATTGTTGTACCTGCAGCATCTCAGACGTCGCTGGGGGCTTGGAAAATATTTTGAATTAAACCAATAGATAAGCACATAGACTGCTCGGTTGCTGCTGAAGTCTAATTGTTTTGGTCAAACTGAGAGGTGTCCTCAGTGGGACGAAGAATGCTGCCAGCTTTAAGGTAGGAGACAAGCATTGGGTCTCTACTCAAGGCCTCCCTCAATGTAGAACACTTTGTTCTAATAACCTGGCATTCTGTGATGCTCACCTTCCCGACATGATCACTGAAGACAAAATGGGTGCATAGCAAATGGGAAGGAAGCTGATGGTGTCCAGCTATCAAAAAATATAGTGTCTGGGGTCTTAAAGGCCTGAAGGTAAACAAGCGGCCATCTAGCAGACAAACTACAAAGCCCACGTGGAAAAAGCACACCAGCTTGTATGATCACGAGGTGTCAATGGGATAAGGTATTACCGTATATACTCGAGAATAAGTCAACCTGAATATCAGCCAAGGTACCCTAATTGTACCACAAGAACTGCATTAAAAATATGGTGAAAAACTCGGCTGATACATGAGTATATATATAGTAGGCATGCAAAGACCCACAACAAATAAATTGATGCAAATGATGGAGGTCAGAGTGGAGACCCAAAGCCCACCTGTAGAGAACTGGATATTCCCACACAGGAGGCTTACAAAGAAAGAACAAGACAGCCAGGGTACAGTGTAGCCCTTACTCAATATACAACTTTCCTCGATTCTTTAAAAATCATTTTATTGGGGGCTCATATAACTCATCACAATCCATATATTCATTCATTGTATGTCAAGCACACTTGTGCATTTATTGGCCTGATCATTCCCAAAACATTTGGGGTAAAGGGAGACATTGGACAGTATAAGATATGACAAAATAATAATAATTTATAAATTATCAAGGGTTCATGAGAGAGGGGGAAGCTGTAAGGAAGGAGAAAAAAAAATGAAGAGCTGATTCCTCTTTAATGCTTCCTCCTCCCCCCACCCACCCACACACACACACGATGACCCCAGTTCTACCTTACAAATCTAGCTAGACTGGAGCAGGTACACTGGCACAGGTAAGAGCTCTCAGCAGAAGGTATTCAGGACAGACCCATCAGGAACAACAATGGGAGTCGTGATACTGTCAGGGTAGGAGGAAGGTAGAGGGAGAAGGGAGAGAAATGGGGAACCGTCTACAATGACGCATAATTCCCCCTTCCTCCCCAGGGGGATGGATAATAACATGGACAAAGGGAAACACAGGGTAATGTAAGATATGAAAATAATAATTTTTTTTGGGAGGGGGGCATCACTGCCTCTGATGGCACTACCCAGTGCCGCTCCTGAGAGCTGCCGATGGATTTGAACCACCAAGCCCGAAGGCTGCAGTTCCACACTCAACCACTCACTCCACCGGGGCTCAGCCCGAAAATAATAATTTATAGCTTATCAGGGGTCTATGAGGGTGAGAGATGGATGAGGACGGGGTGGGGGGGGGGAATGAGGAGCTGATACCAAGGGCTCAAACAGAAGGAAAATATTTTGAAAATAATGAAAGCAGCATATGTACAAATGTGCTTGATAAATTGATGTATGGATTGTTCTAAGAGCTGTAAGAGCCCCCAATGAAATGATTTATTTAGGGCTGAGCCCCGGTGGCGTAGTGATTGTGTGCGGGACTGCGACCCACTGGGATGGAGGTTCAATTCCCGCTCACAGGAGCAAAGGCTGGGCCTCCTACTCCTACCACCAGGGCAGTGATGCCTAAAAAAAAAAAAAAAAAAAAAAAAAAAAAAAATTTATTTATTTTTTGAAACTGCTGCCAGCCATCATCAGATATTCTCAGAGTTCCTGCATCAGAATCTTTTTTAGGGGGGGCATCGCTGCCCTCTGGTGGTCATGGGAGCTACCCAGCGCTGCTTCTGAGAGCCGCCGCAGGATTTGAACTGCCAAGCCCGCGGGCCACAGTCCTGCACTCCATCACTTATGGCACCAGGGCACAGCCCACATCAGAGTCTCTTATCCATATTTTTAAAGACATACATATAAATCATTTTATTGAGGGCTCATACACCTCCTATGACAATCAACACATACCTCAATGACATGCAGACCACTTTACACTTTTGTTGACATCATCATTCTCAAAACATCCCCCTTCTACCTAGACCCCCGGCTCTTAACCATCGTCTCTGCACAAATTGAATGTTTTAACCTTTTCTTGACCCAATTCTTTTCCACTTGGCATTATTTATTGAACCTATGTTTTCCCATTAATGGAAGCCATGCTGAACCAGGAGGTATTTATGAGTGTTTTCTGTGAAACATGAATTTGGTTCCATAATTGGGTTCCATACTCTGAACTCTCGGGTAAAACTGGGTGGGACACATTGGTCCCTTTGGATGTAGGAGGTAGGATTAGTGGGCCAAATCTGCCCCCTCTCAACCCTGCCTAATTGCCTTCCAGAAACTTTTTCTGGTGTATGCCTTTTAGCATGCCTGAACGCGTGTGGTCTTCACATGAACATGGCATCATTGCAAGCAAGACCTTGTCCTAGCATGCTCAGGGACCAGAAACAGAAGACGTATCTCCCAGTTAAAAAGCCCCAGACAGACAAAAGTTTTGCCTGGTCACATCTCCAAGCTGCTCCTCATGCAATTCCTGTCATCTGCAGCGCAGGCCAGTTGGATAGATGGCCCCCTCCTGAGAGCTGCAGCTGGCCCAAGAACCCTAGAGGAGGAAAATGTAGGCTGGCCCTGTATGCCCCACAGACTGTGATAGGGTGAGCCGTGGCATTATTGAAGGGTGTGTGTGTGGGGGCGGGGAGGGGTGTCCATTCACAATACAGATAAAAACAAACGCTCAGTAGGTCCCTTCTGTGTTTGTGACAGGAGTGTACCTTCACCAAGATGCGCTCCAACAGCGCCCTCAGAGTCCTGTTCAGCGGCTCGCTTCGACTCAAATGCAGAAGCGCCTGCTGCCAGCGCTGGTATTTCACCTTCAATGGAGCCGAGTGCGCAGGGCCTCTTCCCATTGAAGCTATCATTTATCTGGACCAAGGAAGCCCGGAACTGAATTCAACCATTAATATTCACCGCACGTCTTCTGGTATGTAGAAGGATGATGCCCCTAGCTGGTCTGTAGCTACCCCTCACCCTCCATAAAACCGATGGTCTGAAGCAGAGGTTCCCAAACCATATTTGCCCAGCCATTGTTTTCAGGTGAAAGAAAATACTCAATCAACCCCTACCCCCACCCCCCCTACCCCCACCCCGGCAATGAAAAATCTCTGTCCTCTGGCCCATAGCCCAGAATAAAGTGTAGGTATCTGTTTTTGCAGCCCCCTGGACCATCCCAGTTGTTCCTCCCCACCCCCCACCCCCAGCCCCCGGGGGTGCTATTGCCCATTCTGGGAAACTGCTCTAAATGGGAGGCTGGGTCAAGTTCCTAGCACGTGATTCTCCAAGGTTTCACTTTAGAATCACCCAGGCATCCTAAATACATGTCATTATGTATGCTGGGTCCCATCTCTGACCAATGGAATCAGAATCTCTCAGGACAAAACTCCCCACCTCCACACCTGCAGAAAGATGCCATGATTCAGACGTGGCGACCAGGGTTGAAAAGTCACGGCGTCCTCCGAAGTAGCCATGCCACAGAGCGGTCGTCCTCACGGGGCTCATCTGGGTGCCTTAACCACGATCCATGCAGGGTCCTCCCCCCTCCAAGGCAATGGGACGTCCCGAGTCTCTGCAGACTACTCCTCTCGTGTTTGCGAGAGGTTGAGGACCACTAGTTTAGAGGTGTAAAAAGACTGATGCCGCTGCCTTGTCCTTAAAAGGGTGGGGAAGTTTGACTGAATTTGTCAGAGAGAACATTTCTTTGTCATCCCTGCCTTGTGGGGTGTTTTCCCTCTACCTACTAGGTGGGACCCAAACCACAAGGCTGGCCGACTGCTGCTGAGTTGATTCTGCCTCTTAGCAAGCCCTTAGGAACTGCACCATGGGGGTCCTGGGGCTGCATATCCTTACAGGCCCTGACAGCCACAGCGCTCTCTCGTGGAGCAGCTGGTGGGTTTGAACCACAGGCCTTTCGGTGGCCAGATGACTGCTTTAACTGCTCATGCTCCGGGCGGGAAGAATACAGTTGATGAAACTACTTGAAGGTCCATTCAAGTTTTAGAAAAGACCAAACGTAGAAGATCCAGCCAAACCCACTGTTCCTGAGTCAATCCCAATGAATAGGGACCCGACAGGACAAAGGAGAACCGTTTCCTAGCGTTTCCAAGAATGTCCATCTCTATGGACTGAAGCAGACAGCCTCATCTTTCTCTGGTAGGTTTGAACTGCCCACCTGTGGACCATCGCAGCCCAATGCTTAACCCACCGGCTGCCACCAGGGCTCCTGAAAAGTAGAAAGTGGGGGAGGGGAACCACCCGTTAACATTATCATCCAGCCCTGTCACTCCACTGACAGTGTTTGGGTGAAGGCCGGTTTTGATTTCTTGGGTCACAGTGGGGGTGGCACCTCAGAGGGGAGCCCCTCGGATATAGCCATCACTCTCCTCAAAGTCATTCCCACTTGAAGGATTTTCCCACTAAGCTCCAGCAAGAAAACAGCAGGAGGAAGGAAAGGCACCTTCCGCCTCTCTGCTAACCAGTTCAACTCAGACTTCAGCCTCCTTCCAGCGATCCAGCGTCGCACGCTTCGCCCCCCAAGGACTCGGCCACCCCCCTTTGACGGTTTCCCTCAAACTCTCACAGCCACTCTAGCGAAGAGAGTCGAGCTCTCTCGGGTGACCTGTGAAGGCAGACCGTGGAAATAGCAGGTCTTCACCGAGACAGGAGGAGCGTGTTGGAGCTGCGCGAGGAAGGCGTGGCAGCCGACTTCCCAGAAGATTACAGGCCGGGGAGGCCCGGACACGGGGCCGGGGCCGGGGCCAGCGCCACGCTGCCCGCCAGGGTGGCCGCGAGTGGGGACTGACTGCACACCAAGGGGTTCTGATGGGGTTGGTTCAGGAGAGAGGAGGTTTGCAGGGACCATGGTCAGGTGTTCTGCTGCACACCGGGAGGTGTGTGATTGGAACCCACCAGTCGCTTTGTGGACATCTGCTGGCATCACGTCTACAGCCTGAGACCCCATCTGGGGGGTTGTGCCCCCTCACCTGGGGTCTCCATGAGTGGGAGCCCGCCAGACAGCACCCGACAGCCACAGCCCAGGAGAGCCGGAACAGAGCCCTTCCCTCGTGTCTTCCGAGCCTTTTCCATTTCAATTTGTTTGATGAGATTTAAAAGGCTTTCCCACCTGCCTTAGACACTGGTGCCAAAAAGGAAGAGACACTTCTCATCTGAGTAGTAGTTTCTGGAATGAGGAAAGCCTAGCTATAAAGTAAACATATATATATACATATATATATTAATTAGGAAGTGATATATGTTTCCGTGGTAGTTGGTGAAGGCAGCTGGCTTTCAGTGATCGGACCTTTAAAACGTGCTCCATAGCTGGCTCTGCTGTAAGTCCTCAGGGCCAGACACTGTCACAGATATCATCAATTATTCAGGAGAACCCTTCCCGACCATGATGTGGAAATCCATTGGCTCTGATCAGCTGGGTGGAGTGTCATAAGTAATTTATTAATAATAGTTTTGTGTTAAAGCAGATGACAGGTCACCAATGTAATATAATCATTTTATCCAGAGCACTCATACTCTTCCTGGAGGGGAGAAGAAGAGGTGAGTGGACAGTTGGTGCATCAGCGCATGACTCAGCGCCGTGGCCATGCCCGTGGTAGTTTGATGAACACGTGGCTATCTCCTGGTACAGGGGTCTAGAAGGAGGCGAGGTTAAGGACCCCTAATCCAACATTAGAGGGGGCCTTCAAAAGAGGTGGTGGAAAAAATGGAATACAAAAATGATGGCCTTTTTTTTATGAGCTTCTTGAAGCCCTCTCATATTTTAGGTGCTTAACACGCAGCTGCATTCAAGAATCAAACCCAGGCCTCATGCATGAGAGACAAGAATTCTACCTTGGGGCTAAGCCCCAGTGGCGTAGTGGTTGTGTGCGGGACTGCAGCCCACTGGGATGGAGGTTCAATTCCAGCAGTGGGGCTGGGCCTCCTACTCCCACCACCGGAGAGTAGTGATGCCCCCCCCCAAAAAAAAAAGAATTCTACCTCTAAGCCACCAGTGCTCCTGGTGGTACAGTGGCTTAAGCACTGAACTGCTAACTGCAAGGTGGTGGTTCAAACCTGCCAGCCGTTCTGTGGGAGAGTGAGGCTGCAGATTGGAAGTCTGGATAAGCCTAGGGAGCAGGTTCTGTTTTGTCCTCCAGGGTTGCTCTGATTCAGACTCGATGGCAGGGGGTTCTTGCTTTGGGTTTGATAAGATTCCTTACTGCATTATCACTCCAGAAAAGACCACGGTATCTACTACAAACACAAACTCACCGTCCTCCTGTGGATTTTGACTCCAGCCTATAGAACTGCCCTTGGGGTGACCCAGCCTGTTTGAAACAACAACCCCAAAACCCCACTGCTGTCAAATTGATTCTGACTCAGTGAGCCCATACCGGGTTTCTGGGGATCAGTAAATCAGCATTTCCCAACATGGGTCAGAGCGCCCCTTTAGGGGGGTGCTGGGACAATCCAGGGACATGCAACAGCAGATGATTATACTTTACTCTGGATTATGGGCAATAGTATAAAAGTTTTCATTGCTGAGGGATGCTTTTTTTTGTCTGAAAAGGCAGAAGGCCAAATAAGTTTGTAAGCAGGAAACCTTCGTGAAAGCAGTTAGCCTCCTATTTTTCCTGTAGAGCAGGTGGTTCCTTTAGAACCACCAACCTCATGGGTAGCAGTACTGTGCTTACCCATTATCCCCACCAAAATAACGTCCTGCAGTACTATGTCTTTCATTCAGCAAATGCCACTCCACTTGCCAGCGATTCTGCAGTGACTGTGCACCTTTCCTGTGTGAAGCTACTGCTGGCTCCACAGTGACTTCCTGGGTCACAGGGTCACAGGGTGAAAGAATAGGTTTCTGGGGCACAGATCCAGGTTTGGGGACTTCATGACACCCCCCACTTGGCTCAGCATGAGGATACCAGATTAAATGAGATTATGTGTCCACCACTTAGCTCTCCAGATTGGGGCAAGGACCTGAACTGGGGCCAGGTTGCTGGATTCTGAGAGACAAGCCTGGACTCCCAGTGCAACAGCTGAGGGAGGCAGGTCCCTTCCGCCCTCTGTCCCTGGGGCTCCCTGACCCCCTCCACACAGGAAGTGTCCTCAGTCACGTGTGCTGGAACAATCCAGGGACTGAGATACAATCCTTGTATGGCAGTGCATCTCCTTCGAGGATCTGGGAAACTAGTTTCTCTCCCCCCGCCCCCATAAAAGACTCAAAAGTTGCCTGTTCAAAAGACCACAGGCAAGTCTCACAGTGTAAGATATGAAAAAATAATCATTTATAAATTATCAAGGGCTTATGAGGGAGGGGGGAGAGGGAGGGAAAGAAAAAATGACCTGATACCAAGATATCAAATGAAAAGCAAATGTTTTGAGAATGATGATGGCAACAATTGTGCAAGGTGCTTGACACAATAGATGTCTGGATTGTGATAAGAGTTGTACAAGCCCCCAATAAAGTGATTTTTTAAAATGACAACAGGGAGAAATGTTTTCACATACGGGGATCTCCTTGGTTGGTGAGGTAGAATGTAAGTTGTTTGTTAGTATGTCAAAGTCCTGGAGACATTGAAAAGGGTACCAAGTTAAAGCATAGAAAATAGAGGAAGGGATGTTTTTGTTTTGCTTAAGTTAACTGTGAAGAAGTTCTGTATAAAATTTGATTCCCAAATTGCAGGACTTGTAGAATGCTTGCATTAGAACTTCTTTTAATATTACAAAAGCACCATCTTTTACTTAAAAAGCATCAAGTATAAGTATTGGAAAGGACTTTATTAAAAGGTAACTTGCATTATTAAACCAAAGTTGTCTTTTTAAAGTGTAGGCTTCTTTTGGTTTGACTTTTAAAAATTTAAGGTTATTTCTAATTGAATCAATTGTTCTTTATGATTGAGATCTGTAAGCAAATTTTTTAAGCTTGCATTCTAGAGTGGAATATATGTGTATTTATTTACCAATTTATTAAAGAGAATTTATCTTTGATAGCTCCTTGGGATTAGCCATACAATAAACAGTTTGAATTGTTTGCTAAAATAATAAAACTGAAAGATTTTTGCTAAAGAGTTGTATGCTTCATCTTTGTTATGCAGTGGAAGGACTTTGCGAAGGAATTGGTGCTGGATTGGTGGATGTTGCCATTTGGGTTGGCACCTGTTCAGATTACCCAAAAGGAGACGCCTCTACTGGATGGAATTCAGTGTCTCGTATCATCATTGAAGAACTGCCAAAGTAGCCTTTAAGTTTCACCCCTACCCCACTTTACCATATTTTTGAATGTTTTTAATTGCATATTATATCAACTTTGTGTACGCTTCTGAATAAAAATGAAGTGCTACATGTTTACAGACCAAAGTGTGATTTCACACTGTTTCAAAATCTAGTATTCTTCATTTATTTCTATCTGAAAGGTTGTGATTTTTTAGTTGATTTGAATATTTTCTTCACTTTCCCTGAAACCATCATTTGGTTGTCATTGTGGTCTTCAGTTTTACTCATTTGCTTAGTGTAGCATGTTTTAAAATGTCAAATCTACTATAGCATTTTTTAAAAATATGACATTACCAACCTTTTTACAAGTTGTAAATGTTCAGAACTGTTTTATAACTGCCAAATAAACCTAATTTCAAACGAATTTAATGCCTTGCGACTAATTGCCATTGAAATTGGAGTTGATAGTTGTTTGTAGGTGGAGCCCTGATGGCATCGTTGGTTATGAGTTGGGCTGCTAAATCAAGGACAGTAGTTCAAAACCACCAGCCCCTCTGAAAGAGAAAAAAGAGGCTTTCCAACCCCCCAGAGTGACATTCTCAGAAACCCACAAGGTCCTACCCTGTCAGGTCCCTATGGGTCAGAACTGACTTAATGGCAGTGAGTCTGTAGCTGAAAAGTTTTATATAAACATAATTTTGTATGTAGTCATTTAGCAATCATATATTGATTTTTAGTAACTGTTATCATTAGTACTATTCCACATTTTATTGAAATATAAAAGGGGCTGCGCCCCGGTGGCATAGTGGTTGTGTGCGGGACTGCGGCCCACTGGGTTGGCGGTTCAAATCCAGCAGCAGCTCTCCAGGAGAGCAGGGCTGGGTCTCCTACTCCCACCAGAGGGCAGTGATTCTTCCCCCCAAATTACACAAAATGTGTCACAGACTTACATGAAATACAAAAAAGAAAGAGTGTTTATGTGTCAGGAAATGTACTGGCCATTTAGGAATTTTATCTCTATTTTCAAAAGAGTGAAAACACACGGACTCTGTCTGCAGGCTGTTTTACTATTTGCTAGCAAAGATGAGAAGCGTACAAAAATCTGAACACATCAAAGATGAATGTGGTGATAGAAGCCTGAGTGGTGTGAATCGCTGGTAACCGGCTGCTAACGTAAAGGTTTGGACCCCCCAGAAGCATTGCAGAAGCAAGGACCAATGCGCTGCCTCTGTGATGATTCTAGCCAAGACGCCCAGTGGAGCAGCTCTGTCCTGTCATACATGGGCTGCCATGCACTGGGGTTTGACGTGAAGGCAGTTCCCAAGGGCAGTATGCATGTAGGGTGCCACAGACATTAAGGGAGGTCGTGCCATTCACAGGAAGGAGCAGTCGAGACCTCTGGTTGAGGTGTAAGACTGGCTAAGTTAAGGAAATCAGTCCTCCATTTAAGTTAACCCGGACTTGACTGGAAAGTTCCCGTATGAACTTGTGATGTATTTTATCTTAAATAGCAACCACCAAATCTCCTTTGTTTACTGAAAAAGCCTAACAACGATGACTAATCCACTGATGCCCAAATGATGATTTCCATGTTATCATTTCATACTAACAAGAATGAAGGCTCTTTGGAGAAACAGCTGATTTCTGCTCCTTTTCAGCAGAGTCTGAAACATACTGGAAACTGAGGTGACTAGAAACAACTCAGAAGGGTGAACATATCAAATAGACTTCCACTGGTAAAAATGAGAGCATGTGGGCATCAATAAATAATCACAATGTTTACAAACACATTGCATATGTTGTTGTCAGGTGATTTAAGTTCCAAGTCATTGTGACCCTGTGTACAATAACCAAACTCACTGCCGATGAGTTCATCACATTCGAAGCCACCCTTTAGAACAGGGTAAAATCGTCCTGTGAATTTCTGAGACTTTTTAAATTTTATTTTAAATTTTATTGCTTTTAATTCCACTGCAGAGATATGCCATGTTTTTATCCAGTTTCCAGAAATTTATATTGTTCTCAGTTTGGGGCTGTTATGAATAACGCTGCACTGAACACTTATACAAATGTTGGTGTACAAATTTTTTTTCCCATTTCTCTAGGATACATACCTAGGATTGAGACTGCTGGGTGGTGTGGAAGCGTAGGTTTAATTTCTAAGGAACTGCCCCACTGTTTTCCAAAGTTACTATCCTTTTCCATCGACATCAGCAGTTCCATGGATTCAAGCTCCAGTTCTATCATGAATACTTGTTATAGTCAGATTTTGATTTTGGCCATTCTAACAGATATATGAGGAGCCCTGGTCAATGGTCCAAGAGAATTCCAAGTCCAATGGAGGACTCGGCAGATGGGTTTGGGACTTTCACTGTCATCCTTTGCCTTCTGCAAACCAGGTGCTCAGGATTTAAGTTCTCAAACAATTCCCTCCTCGGATCTTGGATTTTATTAAAAGCAATCCTTGGATCACATGAGCTGGTTTACTCCATGGGAACTTAGCTGACACTTCACATACACTGGTACTTAATTTAAGACAAGCCTCAACTCAATGGCAGTGAGTTTTGTTTTAAGGCATGTATTTTGGATCCCAATCCCTAGTCCATTGACAGAGCTGCAAAAAAAATTCAAACTGGATTCCATAAAAAGAATCCATGGCATGAGAGAGATTATTGCTGATGTCAGATGGATCTTGGCTGAAGGCAGAGGACATTAGATTTTTACTTGTATTCTTTGATTATGCAAAAACATTCAACTGTGTGGATCATAAAGTATAGAGAGCATTGAGAAAAATGGGAATTGCAGAACACATCAAATGCAGATAAAACTGGTATAAAGATAAAAATTTGTAAGTAGGCTGAGCCCCGGTGGTGTAGTGGTTGTGTGCAGGACCGTGGCCCACAAGACGGTTCAAATCCAGCAGCAGCACTCCAGGAGGAAGGCTGGGCTCCCTACTTCCACTAGGGCAGTGATGCCACCAAAAAAAAAAAAAAAACATTTTGTAAGTAGGAAAAAAGGCATTAAGCAGTCAAGTGTCTCTGGTCCTTAGCTGCCCAGCCTTGTGATCCTTTGACCTCTGCCTTTCCAGGGCTAGGAAGACTGCCCCCTGCTGGACTTGTCTCAGCTTTGGTGTTGCTCCTCTGCTGGGGTCCGTGGCCATCTCACTCCCCTTTAACAATGTCACCTTAGCTTCTAGTGATGCCATCACTTTGCCACATAAGCTAGCATAATCACAAGGGTGATGGTGAATTACACTTCTAGGAACTACACTCACGGAGAGTTTACATAGGGTGTGTATGGGGGGGGGGGTGGAGTGGGGGGAATCAGAGCAGTTCATTCTGCCCACCACAGGCTGCAGCAGGCCACTTAGCACTGCTGAACCCAGCAGTGAGAACAGTCATCAGCCAGCCGTCATCCATGAACCTAATTACCAAGGGAAATTGCGGAGCTGCTCCCCAGCAGAAACAGCGAGGACTGCAGGTTTCCCGAGGTGCCTCTCCGTACGTGTGTGCCCAACAGAAAGGTGAACAGAAAACTACAGCAACGAGAGAAAGGCTGGCCATTGCACCAGGTAAAACTTTCAAAGGGTCTGGCCACCGGCAAGAGAAATAAGGAATGGACGGTCAAAGATAAGTCGTGGATGTAAATTTTGACATTATCAATAATACGAACACGGTCCATAGATTTACATGGTGTGTGCGCGCGTGCGCATTCCTCCCATTCCCTTTTCAACTTGACATACAAGTTGGAGGTTACTTTTACACTATAGTTCGTAGTTAACAGACGACCCCGTGGGATCCTGGCTGAAGTTGGGGAGTAATGAACCTCGCCAGCAGTGGATGCGATGGCTGTTGGAACTTGGTGTGGCTTCTCATATTGGGGAAGAGTATAAGAAGGTAGGGTTGGTTGCTTTGTTGGAAGAAGTGTGCCTCTCGAAGCTAAGTAGCTAAAGGTGTGGACTGGACCAGGTGGTGTTGTCAGGTAAGCATTTGACCGCTGACTGAAAGGTTATCAGTTGAAACCCATCAGTCACACTCCACAGGAAAGAGGTGTGACTGCTCCCATAAAGACGTGAGCTGCAGAAACTCCGTGACAGTGGGTGTGGGCGAGATGGGGGTAACCAGAAAACCTACATGGGCAGCTCTGGCCCATGGAGGGGAGGGGCAGGGGAACTGAGTCAGCATCAACTCCAGGGCAGTGAATTGGGGTTTGGGGTTGACTCCCTCAAAGCCTGCACCCAGGTCTGGGAATCATCTTGCTGCAGCTCTCCTCACAGGTGCACACCCCAGGCCCCCGGCCTGCTGCTCCGTCTCCTCTAGACAGCCCCCACCAGTCTTGGCTTGCCTGCCCCGAGTTGGCCCCGAACTCTTGATAAGGTGTGGATAAGGACGCTCTTGGTTCTGTACTTGCAGAAAAGCTCAACCCCTCTGCGTATCGGCCCTCGCCCCCCAACCTGGGCGTGGCTAACCAAGAGGATTCTTCCTTGTCTTTTAAAAACTGATAACCAGCTCTGGCCTGGGAAACCTTGCCAATTCCACCCTACAATAACGCTCTCAAGTTTGTCTTGCTTGGGAACGCTCCCTCGGCCTAAGGGCACCGGGTAGCCTCCTGATGGCTGTATGGAGTAAGCATCACGTTGCCAACCACAGGGTGCAGTTCAAGCCCACCAGCTGCTCCACGAGAGCAGGATGAGGCTGTCTGCCCCCGCAGAGATTTAGTCTTGGGAACCGTACGGAGCAGTTGTTCTGTTCCATTCTGACCCGGTCAGAAACAGCGTGGTGGTGGTATCGCAATTACTCTCCTTCATAATTCTCTTCCTCTTTAAAATTAGTGTGCAGTCTCCCTCTCCCAACTGAACCCCTAAACAGATAAAAAGTGACCATTCGATTGATGAAGTTGAGGAAGTGAGCGCTAGTATTCTCTCGAACCTCTTGGGAACAACTTACTCACCGAGCGCCTGTGTCCTGCCCTGTTCCTCCTCGCCATACATTTTATAGGGGCAGCTGTGGAGAATTTGGGCCTAATGTTGTCTGTGCATGGAAGCTGCAGGACTCTGGGCCTTGGTATGAGGTGCCTGCTCTACAAATACAGGCCTCGTTTTCTCCTTGTGATTTGTCATTTAACAAAGTCATAGTGCCATTGAACTCATTGAATTCTGAATGCGTCTAGAACTGTGGCGGAAACAAGGTTAAATGGGTATCACTCAACGAGTAATATTTTTGCGGTTGGCTTTGATCTGCTGAGTATGAATTTTTTTTTTTTGGTAATTTTCTAGCCTTGAATGGAACAAGCCTAATGTCGTAATTATCCTATCCTGAAATTTGATACTAAAAATAAAATTCTGTACTACGTGATCACAAAAAACACACTAGGGAGATCCTTTCTAAACCGTAAAGCTTAAAGGAAGGATTAGGTCCCAATAGAAATTCAGAAACTACTCCAAGAAGAGAAATGGATCCTGGGCAGTCAACAACAGGTTTAACTCTTCAGAAATTTAATACTTTTAAGTAATCTAAAACTTCACATATTTCCATCATGTTACCTAACACATTTTCAGAAAACAGGTGTAATGAAAGGTTATGGCATTTCACAATGTTTTATTTCTGTAAGTTATTTTGTAATTGCTATAAAAAAAACAGGCTGCCTCACCATGAAAGTGTTAATACACATTTTATCTGCTGGACATAATGGTCAAGATCGCATCCACCTTGAAAGGAGGCAGACAAGTGACTGGCACGCTCAGACCTGCGTGAGCAGCTGTCCTGCTAGGGTGGTGTTTACAAGAACACACCCGATTTTCCAGAATTCACCAGACCACAAGCGCGCATCCTGAGATGCTAGCCTCCTTCGCTAGCCATCTGCCCATCATCGCCTTTGATCACAGTCTACCCAGTGTCCTCTGGAGGTGAATTCCAGCAAGGGTTTTGTTTTGGGTTTTTTGGGCCTCTATTTTCAAGAGTTCCCAGTTTTAAGAGTTCTCTAGTCCAATCTTCCTCATTTCCACCCATTTAAACTCACAGTACTTTTTCAAACCAAGTTCTTTCAACTATCTTCTATCTGCTTCAATCCAGGAAAACAGTCCATAGTTAAATGAATGCTTGCTGTCCACCCCTCCTCAGCTGCCTGCAGCCTCTATAATTTGAGTCTGTTAAGAATTATCAGTGGCACTAATCTTCATCCTACTTAAATATTTACAAAGTTAATAATTGCCTCCCTTTTCCTTGCTTTATCCATTTTAACATATAATTCACACACCATACAAATCAATGGTTCCAGCATATCGAGATATATAATACTAACCAGTTTTAGAACATTTTCATTTTTGCATCCATTGTTTTTTTTTGGAGGGCGGCTTCACTGCCTTCTGGTGGGAGGAAGCCCAGCCTTATTCCTGGAGAGTTGCTGCTGAATTTGAACCGCCAACCCTGTGGGCCACAGTCCCGCACACAACCACTGTGACACCAGGGCTCAGCCCACATCCATTGTTCTTAGCATTCCTGTTTCCTCAACTTTCTTTGTTGTAGCCCCCCAAGAAACTATCTAGTTGCTCTCTAAGTTTACTTAACCTGGATTTCATATGATCATACAGGAAAAAAATTAAAACCTTAGCAGCAGTAAAATAACACAAAGGAAAGTATCATTCCAAAAGAAAACTCATTCAATAGTCAAAGAACATTCAATCGAGGATTAATCCATGTAGCTCCTCTGCAAATAAGGTTTGGGAATTTCACTGCTGCCCTCTGCCTTTTGCAAACTAGGTGTCCAGAATTTTTAAGTTCTCTAAATAGTTCCCTCCTCAGAACTTAGGTTTGATTCAAAATGCTTGGATTATATGAGCTAGTATGCTTCTTTTATGTGGATTCACGGCACTTGCATGCCTGCACGTGCATGACTGTTTAAGACCTCAGGGGTTTTTTTCCTGATAGCCAGATGCCATCCTATAGTAATACCCATAGGATCAAGCAGGGCCTTATCTTTAGAATAAATTGTTTACAATTTACAATTAAGTGCAGAACCTTCTCTTGCCTGATTGGCTTCCGGTTATAGGTATGTCTATTACTCTTTTTAAAAATCCAAGTAGGTTTTTCAGTAAAGCTCTGTAAATTCTCATGACCTTTCAACTTTATCTTTCATCTGTTCCTTTTATTACATTAGGGGACAACCTGCTATTCAAGAAATGTCATCTATACTTTCCTCCACCCTTCAAGGTTCCTTCAGAGCCCAGCTGTTTGTCCATCCATAAGGCCTTCTCTGGTTCTCCAAGGCCAGAAATCACTGGCCCCAACTCCACATGACCACCAGCTCTTGCTGAGGCTTTGCTAAGTTCCCTAAATAGGATCAATGCTTCTTGCCTCGTTGTTTCTCCATTCAGTCATGAGATCTCCCAAATGCCTTTCCATGGACTACAAGGATCCTCAAGATCTGGCAGCTGCTAATGTTTATTGGGCCAATGTGCTAAGTACTCTGCTGATAGAATCCTACGAGCTCTCGGCTTTTGGGGTGGTTATAAAAATACATTATACATTTGCCATCTCAAGTTACTTTTCAGACGTAGTTTAGGACTATCAACTCAAAGACCATGGTATGCAATCACCACCCATAAGCCTTGTAGGGGCGTTACCTGAAGCCCCCATTTGCAGATGTTGCACCTGTACTTACTCTGGGGCAGATGCACACACTCGGCTGGTGCGCACAGCTCGCGTTGCCAGGCCTCTCTGGAGGACTACTCTTGGCTACCTGCCTACCCCTAGTCCTCCCTCCCCAACTCCCACCCTACTGTCAATGGCTAAGTGACTTGGGGACTTAACCTCGCCCCCTGCCTCTAGGTAGGCCCTCTGCAGTGCCATCCAGCCTGCAGAGTGCCGGTACAGCCAGGTGACTGCATGTCTCATGCAACCTTCTCTTCTCCTGCCCCACACCCTGGTTTCTCCAAAGAGGACTCCCTCAATAAATCACTTGCCCAAGAATCCCCCACCTGAGGCTTTCATTCAACAGAATGGATCGGAGACTCCATTTATTCATGAGGAAACTTCAGAGAGAGAGGAAGTGATTCGCCTCAGATCAAAAAGCAAAGGGGAAATTTGAAGCCGGTCTGACCTTCAAACCTATTTTCATCACCACTGCAGTGTCTACTCCTCCAGCCTCCTTTTGGGACAGTCCTTAATCATCCCCCTCTGGTGGCGGTGTCGTGTGGCTTGGCGGCATTTCTGACTGACAGTGGATTTTTAGGACAAAGCACAGTTTGCCTTAGGGTTTTCTTAGCTGTCGTCATGAGAGCAAATCACCAGGACTTTCCTCGAGCGCTCTGAACCACCAACCTTTCCATGGGCAGCCGAGGGCTTAACCAATGCACCACCTGGGCTCCTCATCGCCCCCCTCCCAGAAAAACTCATTTGGACCCCAGCTTCTTTGTTTGTACCTGCTATTTTCTCTTAGTTTCTCTCTCATTTCCTTCCTTCTTTCAAAATATGCACACCTCCCCCCAGCCACTACTTTATCTAAAATAGCACCACCATCTTCGACTCTTACTTTTATATCTGAGTCCTGGTAGTTTAGTGGGTTATGCATCGAGCGTCAAAGGTTTAAGCCCACTTGTTGCTCTGTGGGTGAAAGGTGAGCCTGGTTGCTCCTATGGTGGTATTTTCCCTTCCCCACTCCCTTCGGTATCTGAAATTATACCCTAAATATAATTTGTTGTCTGACAACCATCCAAACTCCAAACTCACAATCAGCGAGTGATTCCGACTCGCGGTAACCTTGTAAGACAGAGTGAAACGTGTTGCCTCTTCAGGTTTTGAATCATGTTTACCAATCTTTCTCCCTTGGAGTAAGTGGCGGGTTCAAACTGCTGACCTCAAAGCTAGCTCACTGCAGCCCAGTGAGACCCACACTGACACCCACACACCTGTGAACAGCCCAGGAGGGCATCAACGCTGTCTGGGGGGCTTACTTCTGAGAGACCTATCTGGAACACAGTAGGAGTTTAGGAAATGTTCATTCTCTCAGGAATCCTACAGGGCTCTGCAGAAATCTCCTGGCATGCTTTTCACCTACACTCTGTATTTTCTTAATTCTGGAGTGCATAGTAGGTATTGGGATAATGAGGCTCTCTCTAAAATTCCACAAAGCAACAGCAATTTGTCTTTCCACATAGGGATCAACATCAGGGGTTTCACACACATTATAATGGCCCAGAATATGAAAGAAAAAAAATCCTAATTTCCAAAGTGCTTCTACGCGTTACTAGAGATTTTAGTAAAAACCATTAGTTACTTAGTCATCTTTATTTCAAAAACAAAGCCATTTTCAATATATAAAAAATAGACCTATTTTCAAAGAACCAATTAAATAGGGCTTTGAAAGCCACGATGTTTATTTACAAGAGAAGGTAGTGAAACAGCATTTCTCATGTTTGTGATAAATAAAAATTATTCTTCTGACATTCTGGCTGGCCTTTTTATCATTTACACTGATGCATAAAAGCAAAGTCAGTAATGGCTATGAATGTAATTTCTATTGAGACCTGAATTTAAACAATTTATGTAGATTAATCATTTATTTGAGAGTTGGATGTATATATCCCAAAGTTAAAGAAGGATGCAGGCTCATTTTCTGATAGTCTGTCAACAAACACCCCCCAAAGATCCCAGCAGTTGTTTAGGGGGCTCTTATTAGCATCTCCATAAGATGAGATTCATTGGAGGATCCTGCAAGTTCAGATTTAGTACATTTAAAACACACCAAGTATCTCTCTCTGCCGAAACACAAGAACCGGGTCCGGGGGTCTCTCTTAAATTATAGAAGAGCCTCTGAAAACAAAAACATTAGCAATGGGATGGCATCAGGTGTCAGGTATTTTTTCAAATTAAAACAACCCAGGCAAATGAGTTCAGAAAAACGAGCAAATTCATCTAGTCTGTTAAGTGAATATTACAAATCCATTTCTACTTGAAGAAAACATGAATTTTTGCAAGTCTACATGGCTGGCTGTCAGTGTTCAGGTTGTGTTGAAGGCAGACACTTCAGGCAAAGGTAGCCAGGTCCCAGATGCACAGAAGGCAAAAAGCAGGAAATACTGAGGACGCTGCAGTTCCCGGACTTCTTGTAATGATTAGGGACCACTTTCACTGTGAGCAGGCTGGGGGGCAGGACTCTTCTGAGTTTTACATTTCAGACCCTAGGAAGAAGGCTATCTGCCTGCGACAGATATGGTAAAATGACTTCCTTTTAGCTTACTTTGTTTTCTCTCAGGTCAAGTAAAAAATGTAGGACGTTTTCATATACCACAAAGGTAATACAGCAGGCTGGAGTGACTCTAATCAAATTGGGGGCAATGCCTTTGTAAAATCCACCGATGCCTTCTTTCCTAGAGAGAGAAAAACAGGTTTGTGTTCCGTCACCTACGTAGTTCACCTGAAAATACAAACGTTCCAACAGCCTCCATTTAACATAAAGCAAGCCGTCACAGATCGCGAAAATTTAAGTCCAGCTTTTCAGATATGAGGGCATTTGGAGGGCTGAGCCCTGGTGGCGTAGTGGTTGTGCGCGGGACT
The DNA here is from genome assembly GCA_004026705.1 of Nesogale talazaci. Classification (NCBI taxonomy): domain Eukaryota; kingdom Metazoa; phylum Chordata; class Mammalia; order Afrosoricida; family Tenrecidae; genus Nesogale; species Nesogale talazaci. The sequence continues at coordinate 1,035 of PVJH01009318.1, read as the reverse complement.
GCGGCCCACTGGGACAGAGGTTCAATTCCAGCAGTGGGGCTGGGCCTCCTACTCCCACCACCGGAGAGCAGTGATGCCCCACCCCCACCCCCACCCCACCCCCAAAAAAAGAGGCCATTTGGAAGGCTTAGATTGCTTTTATGGATGGCAAAGCACGGCTCAAAATAGAAGTTAACAGTGATTCAATGGAAATCTTTCAAATATCTTTAACCTCTGCAGGAATTTAACTCTGATTTAATGTAGGCATTAAAAATGACTTACTATGTAAATGCTGAATCCAGAACATACAAAACTGACCACCTTGTTTTCTTCATGTATAGAATAAAAAAACATGACTGAAGGACTCATCACTTAAGAGACTCAGTAAATATTTTCTGAACTGAACTAAATTTAAACACCTTAACTAGTCCACTATGAACTTTCTACAGGAAAAGGGAATCACGGCGCTGTTTGCCGACAGCAGTCTAGGTATTCCCCTGTTAGATGGGGAACAGGATCTCTCCCAATGGAAATAACTATTGCCAATGTTATGCTGCCAGGAGCAGGTGTGGGCTCTTCTCAAACTATTAACCTGGAGTCATTTTGTTTGTTGCTTTCTCCTAAGTGACTTCCTATAGTCAATGTCGTAAGCCTTTGGGAGATGAGCCCAAGGTTACAGATAAGAGCAAATAGGAAAGCAGGCACCATTGGCCAGTTTTTCATCACAGCCACCTTACCTTTGCTATAAATTAACGAGTATCGATCTAACGGTCTGTGACATGCAAGGTCTCACCTCCTGAGACCAGTTTGGGGGAGGACCCTTGCTCTTACCTCCATGTCTTTGTGATCACATCCAGCACACCGTTGTAAAAAATGTGCTGATCCTGCAGGCGAGCTCTCACAACCTGATATGGGTATGTTACTGCTACTGCAAATATCTTGGATAGCGCTGCGACAGATATATATTCTAGTGTGCTCTAAAACAACAAAACACATTGCTGTTTTCAGAAAAATACAAGGGGCTTTAAAAAGTCCATGGAAAAATGGAATCCTAAG